>RDPX01000080.1:1607221-1618695 GCA_003991215.1 Morbakka virulenta | reverse complement strand
TGAGCCAGTTTCTCACAGCTACTAAGAATGTGCTGCACACTCTCGCCTTTCTTACCACACAATAGGCACAGGGGGGCTGTCAGCCATTTTATCAATGTGATAACTTCACATAGTTTGCCCTGATCGATTGCACCTGTGCAGCATATATTAGAGCTTCTGTCCCAATCTTCAAATCAGATTTCGACAACCATTGGCATGTTTTTTCCTTGTCAACAATTCCCTGATAAACTGGCCATGCAACTGCTTTCTACTCCACCTCTCTTTTAGTTCCTGTCTTCTCATTGCTTTCAACTCTGCGTTACCTTTTACGTTTCTCCGTTCCATTTCTTTGAACACAGATATACCTCTGATCAATTTTTCTTCCTACCTGGACACATGAAAGTCAAGGCTGTTCTCTTCTTCTCTTACACAACTTTCTATGCTGAGACCTCTTCCACCCACTTTTCGTTTCATGTATAGCCTATCAACATCGCTCTTTGGGTGAAAAGCTCCGTACATTGTCAATGTCATCCTTTCCTTTCTTTCTAACTCTTTAAGTTCGCTTTCCTTCCGTTGGGTGATTCCTGCCCCATATCTGAAAATTGCTACTTAGCCTTCGCTTGTACTCACGTGATGTTTTCCCCCATTTCTGTTTCTTTGATCATATCCAATTGAACAATTCCCAAGTATTTGTATCCTTCTTTATCCTACAACAGTTATCACCGCCCCACCCAAAAGCGGAACTTCACTTTTCACAATCTTTCCTCTTTTTAATGTGAGAAGACCACACTTCTTCATTCCAACTTCCATACCAATGCCAGTGCTAAACACATTCACCATTCGCGCAAGGGTACTAATCTGCTGATCATTCTTTCCGTACAACTTCAAGACGTCCATGAACAATAAATGGTTTACGGAGTATTCCTTTCCACACACGTAGCTTGCATTTACTTTTCACAGTAACAAGGATAACGGCACCATGTACAGTACAAATAAAAGCGGTGAGAGACTATCCCCCTGAAAAATTCATCACTTTACGCAAACGTCCCCTAGTTCTCCACCGTTTGACATCAATAACAACTTCCACTGTGTCATACTTTTGTGCAAGACATTTTTTACCTTGTCACCCATCCCGAGCATTTCCAAACATTTATTGATCCAACTATGTGGAATCATCATATGCTTTACGGAAATCTATCCATGCCATGGACAAGTTTGTGAGTCTTTTCTTGCAATCTTTAAGAACAGTCCTATCAATTAGCAACTGATCTTTTGTTCCACGACTTCCACCGATGCATCCCTTTTGTTCCTAAGGGAGGATTGTTTTTGAGATCCAGATACTGGTAAATCTCATCTGCCATAATGTTTGCCAGACCTTTCCACATCATCAAAAGGCGAATGAAAGGCTGGTAATTATCTACCACACTGCCCATTTGTGGATCGTTTTGACAAAGCACTGCGGGGCCATGTGCCATCCACTTTGGCACCTCGTTTCCTTTCAAAATTGCGTTCAATTGAGATGCAGTACTTTCACGAAGACCGGTGAGATGCTTTATCCAATAGCCATGAACACCATCTGGCACTGCTTTCCAATTTGACATCTTCGCGCACTGTTTTGCGATCTGCTATCCATATATGATAACCGTATCTTGGATCTTTTCATTGTGTCCTGTCTTCTTCTTCAATCAGTCAAGCATTTGGCATCACGTTTATGTTCTTTATGGACACTCCAAAAATCTCTGGAGAACTTTGTGGATTTGTCAGCATTTGGAACTTCTCTATTCAACGTTGTACACCCATTCATTTCCGCATAAATCCTCTTTTGGTCCAATCCAATATTCCTGTTTTGTCGAAACTGTTTAACTGTCTCTTGATAACGTTTAACCTTTGTGCCTTTTGCGACCATTCGTTGTTTCAATTCTTCAATTACCGTTTTCAACGCCTTTCTTACGACGACGCAAAACTTTTCATCCAGTTCTTGAACTTTTCGTGCCTTTCTCATGCCCAACTGTTCTTGCAGTCTCCTTTCTAACAAGTTTAGATCTTTTCTCAGTTTCTTGATGTCTCCTTCAATTCCATCTTGCTTCATTTCTTTTCCCCTTGCTCTCTCTTTTCAATTCCATTTTCTCAGCGACCCAGACAATTGCCGCTGTAGTCAAATTATTTCTGTCTGAGATGGTTTTACACTTTACATTCCTCACTGCCACTTTTATTTTGCTCACATGAGCTTTAAGGGGCCTCTTTTCCACTTTACGGAAAAAACGCCATCACCTCAGTCATCTCTCGCAAGCGTTCACCTATACGTCGTATTTTGTCAAAGCATTCCGCTACACCATTGTCAACTTCGACGCTGTCATCAGTCATTTTCTTCTTCTGCAATCTTTTTTGTCTCACTTCCAATTTCCAATTCACTATCCCTAATACTTTCATTAACCTCTTCTTCTTCCTACTTTTCATTTTCACCTGGCGTCCCTATCTCCACTTGCCTTTGTATGACTTCCAATTCAAGCTCAGACAACCACCCATTTTTCCCAATGGCCCTCGCTTGATCACAGACACGATGTTCAGTTGATTGAAACATTCCCCGCTCATTCCATTCTCCAACCATTCGTTGGCTGTATCCCCTGATATGTTTTTCCTCTTCATCAAAAGGCTTACTTCTCAAAAAACACTCCATTACCATCTTGTTGACCTCCTTACTCTACTGCATTCTAGCAGCCGCTTGATGACGACCGGGTTCTCGCTGCTGTGCCAAGGAACACTTGCCGGGCGAGGGACCATCGTCTGGGTTTCCAGTCCCATTCACTTATTCTCAAAACATTGATTCAACATTTCATTCATTAGAAGTTAGTTATTTTTAGGTTACACAACCACCGATGTTTTGATTGAAGCATCACTCTAGGTGATGGCCGATCAAGGCTGAAGAGCGCTTCACCTGCCTGTTAAACATGGTTATCCCCTGGCAGACGTCATACCGGTATTTCCAAGACCACCCGTAATGTCCAGGCAGACAGACTTAACTCCGCCGGATGTCAGCACAGCATTTCACGGTCTCGGAGTAGGCTAAGCCTTGGGCAAGGCTTCACGGGGAGAAGCCCGGACATAGCACATTGCAGCAGAGGAGGAGTGGGTGAAACTGGGTGTTATTGTTCTGTTTATTCTTGCTGTCATAAATGACTTTATTTTGATAAAAAAAGGAGTGGTTAATAACTTTTATAATTGATTTTTCACTTTTTTTATGTATTAGAATTGGACGACTGCGGAAAGAAATGACAAATATAGTTGGCTATATAGAACCTTTTAACTCTTGGGCTAACCGAATATTTTTAGAAAAGAAAAGGCGATTAAAAGATGGTATACCGCGCAAAGAGTCAGATCTTCAGTATATTAATAACTGTAAAAACTATTCCTGGTATTGTGCTACCAATGTATTTGGAAGTTGGCAATCCAGGAGAACTACTTTAAGACCAACAACAGGAACGTCAACCCATGCTCGTGCCTGTGGAATTGAGAGAAGCACACAAACCCATAAGATATTTGCAGAACTAGTCCCTGATTTAGAACAAATGATGAGCAAAAGTACAAATCCAGCATTGCCTTTGACGTCCTTTCCCTTGAACTGTTATCTGTGCACCAACACTCGAGGCCTAACAGCGAGCGGAACAGAAGCACCTGCGCATCACGCTCATTCAACTTGTAAAGAAACTAGTCAAGACCGTATTAGTGGTACGTCGACGGATGACACTTACCTTCGTTATTTGCAAACGTCAAGGCAACGTGCTTTTGGAGAGTCTTATCAGTTTCTGTTGGGCATTTGCGCAGAACGAATTGAATTACGGGAAAGCGAATTACAGTATTTTGTGGATGTAACCGAAATGTATTTATTTACTGAAAGTAAAAAGGTATACTAGAAAGGTAGAAAATTATGGGTCATTTATTTACGAAAAACTCGAGTTTTTGACCAATTCAAATTCACGTGCTTTACAGAAAATTATCCACAATAATTTGATGAGTTTAAGTACGATAGAAGTTATTTACATACAGACCATAAAATGAAGTGGACTGCCCCCCGGCCACCCCCTTTACTGCTATTCGCCTTTTTTTTGTCGCTACCAGATTGTTTATTCTCGTTATGGTTTTTGATGCTGTTACTATTTTTATGGTTAGCAGTCTTTTTCCACTTTTTCCATACACAACGAATACTGTTCTTTGTTACTTTGTGGAGTTCCTATAACCTGATGAAATCTCCTATGTTTACTACTATTGCGTTACTGTAATTGCTGTACTTGTTTTGCTGTCTTTTATTTCCTAACATTTAAACATGTAAACATTGTTAATCAATATTGATTCTATCCACACCTATCATCTATTTTATGTACACACCCACTCGCATTATCTCGAGAATAGCAGACCATACCAGCGAGAATACCTTCTTCTATCCGGTAGGTGAAAACTTGAGACATACCGTGGATGTGATTGCTCTGCAATAAAGAATGGGTTATCTGTGGCTTCCATTGACTCGGGAATTTTCACTAACCTCTCGTGTTGGCTTTTGCATGGAGTTTGAAGTAATATCTTTTTTTTTAACTTTGAGCTGCTCCTGTTAGGGACCTCCACACCGGATAAGTCTTCGATATTTTTCGACAGTCTACCGCGTCCTCCTTCCTTACACCTGCTGCTCCCATGTTCTCCGCCTTCACATCCATTTATCTCCTGTTTGGTCTCACTCGCGTTCTTTTCCCCTGCATATCCATGGCCAACATTCTCCTACCAACATATTCTTCCTTTCTCTTGGTCACATATCCGATCCATCTCAGCCTTGCTTCCCTTTGCTTGTCTCTCAATCTCCTACTTCCACCATCAGTGTGTCCATGACCATGGAAAATGAAAAGGGGCATAGAACTGATCCTTGGTACAGTCTGACCTTGACTTCGAACCATTCGGTCAATCCACAGCACTTCGTATGGCGGTCATACTATCGATATAGATATATTTTACCAAGTTCACATACTTTTAAGCTCTGAAGTAATATTTACCTTTAAATAAGCATACTTTGTGAAACGAAAACGGATTTCTATGCGATTCCCTATTGGAGTCGATGATATGTAGTTGTGTCAGCAGTAAAGGTCGAGAAAGGTCCAGAAATACCCCTTCCCTTTATGGAAAAAATGTAGTAAGGCTGATTTTGCTGTGGCTCTTACAGAAAGGATTTAGCCGACTAGTGACGCCGAGAGCATACTTTTTATTTGCGCTTGACTTAATATCAACATATTACATAAAAGAGTACCAATTTTTGCAGCCTGGTTTAGTTTCCTTTGTCTTTGATTGATCGTTATGATACAGAAATCGAACCGTTTTTTTATTTGATTTGATGAAGCAGATAGCAAATGCAACAACTATAATACATGTTTCATTGATAAATCTGCTGATTTTGCGTCTAATTCTCAATTGTGACGTATGAGATCTCTGAAGCTTAAGAGTTTAGCATTTTAACATCCAAATAGTCGTGCCATACTTTGGAAAGAGAATTTACTGAAAGACATAATCCACAGCAAAAAAATTGCCATCAGCTCTCTTAGCTACATCTTCATCACAATGGACGATTTTTTCCCCTGACGTTCAGGAGATATAGATTTGGGACGTCAAAGTCGCCCATCTGGTCATGAAGGTGGCGTTTGAGCTTTGAAAACAAGGCGCTCCTTCAATCAGGTAAAAACCTTTATAGAAAGGCAATGCAGACGTTTTCTCCCTTGGAGTTGGCTTTTTACCAACAACAGGCTTTGTGAAAAATTTTGCAAATATTACAAAATATTTCTCAAGAAAACAAGGAGCTAATGATCTTTGAAATCGCAGCTTCCCGGACGTTTTTAATGCTCTTAACTCTAAGTAATTGGTCTTTAGGCAAAGAGAGTTACCGAAAGAACTTCTACATTAAGTATTGTTGTTGGGTCGAATTCACGGAGCACATCTGATGCAATACTGTCGTCTGAGTGATCATGAAATAATTGGTTTCATAAAAAAGAAAATATGACAGCGTAGACATTAAGGCCTCCCTTTGAAATTAAAAAGAGGTCCTGATATATTTCAAACCAAAGGAAAGGCTGTAAGCTCGAAAACCAACAACTTTTCCCCCTTGCATCGACATAAACGCCTCCTTTACCATAGATTCAGAGGCAACCCTGTTCCTGGCTGCTACGACCACTAAAAAGTCAAATGCATTACCCTGAAAGCTTAATATGGAAGGGAAGGCAAGTTAAAAAGAAACAGAAGGTCAGTATACAAAAAGAAGAACCACGATGTTACTAAACTCATGTAAAACACAACAGTATTTGAATTCCTCTTTTAGAACAGCTACCTCAAGTTTAGCACCCTGAAAAACTTTGAATGTTTTCGTAGCAGTACCATGTGCTTTTTCAGTTAAACAGACACTAACTTATACTTAAAGTTGATTTGAGTGGTATATCTTTCGAACCTGGAGTTCTGACATGCGTTTCTTACCAAGTTCGACCGCACAGCACTTAGTCCCATCGCAATTAGTGTACTTGGTGGATAATTTTCTTCCCTTGTCAATCTTCGTACATGCAATGTATCCTACAAGTTTACTTGTAAGATAGGAAGAAGCTTCTCGTGCTACTGATCTTCTCCTTTGTATTAAATGGTTGTTACGACATGAAATTTACAAGCCCTGTATTTGTAGCGAAGAAAATTTTTTTAAAGCCCTGTCTCCACAATTTTATTCTTAAATAACTTTGGCTTTGAACATAACAGTTGGGTCGAAACATCAAGAATGTTATCCCCACGTTAGAATATTCAGTTCAACACCTCATTTTTTGCTGAATTCGATGCCTGCTGGCTTTCCTCAGCCAACGTCGAATCTGCATCGATTTGCTTTCTTGGGCAACAGTTTATTATCATATTAAATCCATTAACGACCTCATCTACAATCCACTTCGGGTTTTTTCTCTCCACTGTTATTTGAGATTTCTTTGATTTATTGTATTACTTGCTTCAATTCCATCAAATATGATTTTTTTATCCCAGTGTAAAATTGCTTGGTTTAAATGTTAACTTTCGGTGGCGTTCATTTTCAATTGCTACCTCACCACTGCCAGTAACCTAAGGCAACAATTGTCTGTTTGTTGATATGTGGCTTTTAACTACTGCCGTTAATCCAGAGCATTTCGCAGTACAAGGGCTGTTCACAGTAGGCAGGTTTTCTGGAGTGATTTGATTCTGCTGTAAAGTCTGTAATTGTCAAGGTTTATTACCATGACATGACCAGCGTTACGTTCTAGATTAATTATGATTGTCTTCACTTAATATCTTCAGCACTTCAAGATTTCATATTTCAACTCTGTATACATTTATACTTTTTCTTTCTCTTTTCCCTCTACTCTGGTGTCAAAAGGATACACTGCGTCTATATTATTATTATTGAACGAAAAAAGCTTTGGTACAAGCCATAATAAATAACTGCCAAATATTGCTAGTTAAAAACACAAAACATCTTCTGATACATGAAACAACCATTCTCAAACCTAAGAGACAGCCTTACTCAGCGCAAGGAAAATTTCAAATCCGATTGTGTAATAAAACTAAAAAAAATATTCTAAAAGCAAATAAACAAAATTCTATTCATAACGTGCTTATTTATATCAATCAATATCTTGTATTAGTCTTGAAAACACCTTTCGAATTATTGTTTCGCTATCTATTAATATTTTTTTTTGCATTTCCGCAACTGTCCTGAGCAAAAGTTCTTCGTTTTCAAAATTTTTTTTATGTCTTTCGTCACTTGTTTTATACCACCTCCAAGGGCACCAATTATCACAGGTACAACCTTAATATCGTACTCAGGTCGTCTTTCTCTCATTTCAAAGGCCAACTGTCTATACTCAGCCATCTTTTTTAGACGCGTGTTCACAATATTCCGTTGCTCAGGCCACGCCATGTCACATATCCNACGTTCATCACTTGCTAGTCTCCCTAGCATGTTCTTTTCTCTTAGCTGTCTTTTAATTTCCTTATCCAATTCTTTTAGTTCACCAGTGTTGAATTTGCATATATTCATCGCATACCCTGCCACTGGTATCATCTTCATGTTGATTGCCTTGATTAAATTTGAATCATTTAATTCAGTATTTAAAAGCATTTTCAGTCTCGCCAAAATCTCTTTCTTTACTCTGATGAATATACTCGACATAATTTGAGTCCATCTGCTTATCATCTTTTTATTCCCGTCCCAGATCTCTAATCTCGTCCTCCATTTATTCATTAAATCTTTAAGCAATCTGATAACAGCTTTCGGTATTCCATACACCCTTATCATCCAGTCATGATGTACTCTCTCATAGGCTATTTTGTAATCATAAAATATTACTGCCAAGTTCCGATGATACTGTTTTATTCTTCCATAATGCATCGATCAATTATCAATTGGTCCACTGTTCCTACCACCCCTTCCACTGCTCCAAGCTGTCCTTCGTCCCCGATATCATTGATCATTGTGTGCTCTCTCATGTACTTTGCTACTTAAGAATACTGTATACTGTAAGAATTTTATACGATGTATTAAGACATATTATTGGGCGATAGTTCTTTTCATCACTCAGTTTTCTTGTCTTTGGTATTAACACCGTTCTTCCTGAAGGCCACTACTCTGGTATCATCCTTGTGTTTCTATAAGTGTCCATAAACGCTCTTCCCAGTGCTTTCTGTATGGATTCGAATTTCTTCCACCAAAAGTTTTGTATACTGTCTACTCCTGGAGCTATCCAATTTTTTCTCTTTGCTATTTCCTTCTTCAATTTTTCCTCGACGATTTCAAATTCAGCAACAGCATTTACTTTTTCATTCAACTCAACTTTCACTTCCTCCATCCATGGCATATTTGGTGTTGGCCCGTTCTGCTTCCAAATTCCACTGCAGAATTGTAAAAGCTTTTCAATTTCCAGCATTTTACCTTTGTGTTTATCTGCTCCTTCAGTTTCCGAAAATAGCTTCTCTGATCTCTCTGGAACATGATATTATCCTTCTTTCTTTGTCCCTTTTCAATATACTTTTGTAATTTGACTTTCTTGTAACGCAGTTTATCAAGCAACTGTTCTTTTGCATTTTGCAGATTTAGGGTTGTTGTCTCTTTTCCATTCATACTCTGGGCTAGTTTCTTTAAAATACCTTTTTATCTTTTCGTTGCTTTTCTTTGTTGTCTTCTCCGATGACAACAAAGAAAAGATATAATATAAAAGATAAAATATCCTGTCTCAACTTTTAAATCTCAGTTCTTAGTTAACGCTCTCATCTATTTCCTCCCTTTGCTTTCCTTTTGTCATTCTGGTTTACTTCTTTTGGCTTAATCCCACTTGCATAAGCTACTGCTTTTCCCATTGCATATACACTATTTTTAATTTCTGGAATAGTGGCAGTGTCTGGTAGGCAACGCTTAAGAATTTTATTGGCTGTCTTTTAACTGATTAACTGATGTAGAATATCTATCCCGTCGAGAGTCGTAAGCTTTTGGTGAGGCACGTTTCGAGAAATACTGCTCTCAACATCAGTCTGCACGATTGGAGTAGAATCTCTCGAATTATAGCTCAGAAAAAGGTTAAGACTCACGATATGATAAATATCCTCCACCAAAGGCTTCCATCGAGTCTATAAAATAAAAATTTTTAAAGAATACTAGCATTCTCTCTGTGGCTACTAATTCTTGTTTTCAGATTTTCCCTCAAAATGCAGACGGGTACGACTGACACTAACATCTTAAGACTCATTCTGTTATTTTTTGTTTTCATATTGGTAACATAAGAGGAAATTCGATCTACTACAGCATTGCACGTTATACGCTAATATGGCAGCCCTGGTGTGTGTGTGTGTGTGTGTGTGTGTGTGTGTGCACGCGCGTTATGCTAAATAGCCTCATTTTATAGTTAAAAGTAAACTATACTCCTCGATCAGCCGAGGGTGCCCCTATGCATTTTTTGATACCTATTTTATCATGGTCTATTTAAAACTGAATTGTGTAAACCTATGCTGAAGCAAATAGAGGCATAAACATAAGATAAATGCGAATGGGTATCCATCCTGTTTCAGTACCACTTTATTTCGAACACAGGATTTTTTAAATATTAAAAAATGTACGCAAAAAGTAAGGGTGTCATGATCAAAATCATCATATAAAGAGGCTACCGTTTTCTTGCCCTCAGATTCTTTTATGGAAGAGCATACACTGCCAAAACAACGCAAACTTAAGTGTATTTACAATGAAATCTCCGGTGGTGTTAAAGCCGTGGCTTGATTCTCCTTATCCTTTTTTCCTGGTTTCGGATCATCGATTGAAATGTCAACGTCAGGCTCTTCCTTTTTCGCTTCATTGCTTGTATTGCATTCTAGTTTTGGTTCTGGTGTCGGAGAACTTACCGACTTTGCATCTTTGGGATCAACTGACTTTAGAATACTAAAAATATTTCCTGGGCTTAAAGTTCGAGCACCGGGAGGTGTAGCGATTGGTAATTCTGAGGTAGCTTTAGGAAGCTGGGTTGTAGCTGCCGATTTTTCCTCCGTGCTGTCCGCTTTTGTCTTTTCTCTATGAAAAGCAAAAACAGTGCCATTAGCTTGCAAGTAATAAAGTGCATTATTATTATATTGTATAATACAACACATTCACCCCCCTTCCCTCCCCTCAGTTTCATCCTGTTTCAATGGTCACAGTATAATTCACTCTTACTAATGTCATCGACATATAATTTCAAACTGAAAACTCAGTAACTATTTTATCAAATCTACAATTGACATAAACAGTCAAAAACATCTGCGCTCTGGAAATTAAATGTGCAATAATATAGGTTTAACATTTTGCAGAATTTTTCACAAAGAATAAAAACCAATGAAAGCTAATATTAGATTTTCTGGAAAAAGGAAATTTTTAGATTGGAAAACCATTTTCACAAAGATCCAGGTGTACAAGTTAAAAGGGAGAAAATGTGCCGACGGAAAATACACCGTGTTTAGGAAAAGAAGGGTCAATCACTTTATTCTCAGTTTTTGAAAAATGGTCATAGATAAAAAATTGAAGTAACAATATGTGTATGTATTCATTCCCTTAGAAATATATATATACATCAGGAAATAAACGCAGATACGGATACGTTCTTCAAATAAAAACAAAGTACGCGCTTGATTTTTAGGGAGCTTAAGTGCCCCTCTTGATGAAAATGAACGAGGGGGGTCGTACGCGGGGAATTTAATTCGCAAAAAAACAGGATCACAACTACAATTAGAAACAAACACATTATGGTGTCCTGTGTCTTATCTTCTCTTTAATTGTACTGTAAAAATGCCGTAGTTGGAAACTTATTATTTACGATCAAAGTGAAATAGGAGCCAGCTGCAAATCTTCAGCTTGCAGTTACAAAATTCACTTGAAATCTGGAAGCTTTTAAATAAATCACAATTAATTCTTGTGAATTTTGAAGAACATGTAAAAAAATAATGAC
>RDPX01000080.1:1554787-1594311 GCA_003991215.1 Morbakka virulenta | reverse complement strand
AGTAGTGGTGATGTTAGTAGTAGTAGTTGTAGAGGTAGAAGGAGTAGTAGTAGTAGTGGTGGTGGTGATAGTAGTAGTAGTAGTGGTGGTGGTGGTGATGGTGGTAGTAGTAGTAGTAGTAGTAGTAGTAGTAGTAGTGGTAGCAGCAGCAGCAGTAGTACTAGTAGTAGTAGTAGTGTTACCAGTAGTAGTAGTAGTAGTAGTAGTACCGGTAGTAGTAGTAGTAGTAGTTGTTGTTGTTGTTGTTGTTGTTGTAATAATGTAATAATAGTAGTAGTAAAAATAGTAATCTCGAATGAGGAGATAAATCAAAATGATTGACTATCATGACCAAACATCATGTAAGCTTAAATAAAAAGAACTAAGATTTCAGTCCACAAAATTGTCATTAATATCAGGGTGTGGGAATAGACCTTTTGAGCTGCTGATGTCTAGAGAAGCCAACACCAACAACTCGTTTAAAAAGACAATAAACACGTACTATAAAAACACGTCTCCGATTAAACTAAAAATAGTGTAAAGTTCTTTGTGGAAAATGACTTTTTTGTCTGTGTTATAAATTAACATTTTTATTCCAACCAATTTTAAGCGTGACCTCAAACTAAGCAGAAGCCATGAGGAAACACCCTCAAAAACCAATATTCAAAATAAGCATAAGAATTAGTCTTGATAATTTATATTAAACAAGGTGAAAGAAACAAAGTCTGCCTAATATAACACTACACTTTACCCGGGGCTTTTTCAGAGCTCTACTTATTTCCATTCTGGTATTGGGCTGCAGCTTTCTGCAACTGACAATGTATCACTTGTCTACGACATCCTTCTTTCCTTTTATTTAAGCAAATACCTTCTCTTTTTAAAAAGTTCTCTAAATTACCTCCCAATTAAAATAAACAAAACCACAGAAGTACAAGTCTTTAAAACGTTTTCATTCACTGATTAATCACAAACATATAAATTACTTTTATATTTATAATACCGTCATTTCATCTTAAAAACATAGTGTGTATGCAGTTACTGCAAGAGAACCTGCCGATCCGGAATTGGACTATTCAGCCACAGCAAGTGCTGCAATTCAACAACAGTCTAAAACATGGCACAGAACTCCATCGTCTTCCTAGACAGACAAATACCAACAACAACAACAACAATAATCTAAAAGCGTATCAAGGTTCAAAATATGGGGCTTATTATGGGAGCTGATTGTGCTTCAGACTATTTTAAAGATCGATACATACTAACCATAACAACGTAACAAGTTAGTTGGGAAATTTGGCCCACGAGGCCAATTTTACTGGATAGTTACTTAACGACTTACAGTGGAGAAAATGTGTGTACTTTTTATCAGTTACAACAGACTGAATTGGCATAAGATATGGGGTTCGTCTCCTTATCAGAAAGCTACGTATGCCTTTAAGATGGAATTAAAATTCATATTGAATAACGTATGTTATGTAACTAAAATATGTACCTACATACTTTTAGTATTAAAAAGATAATAGCCAGGGCATCCGAATACGAATTGAGATTGTTCCGTCTGCTGTTATAAGAATAAAATACTATACTTTAGTATATTATAACATACTAATCAATCTACAATATGCTGATAATTATCAGCGTATTGTAAAATTGGTAACTGCAAGCTGCCAAGCATAACCATTGACGAAGAATGGTTTTATCATGCCGAAAACAAATGTGTAAACATAGACTGTGCTTCTTTAGTTACGGTAATATAGTAGCCAATATCAGCCCACTTTAATCAGGGGGCAATTTTCAATAATTTTTAATTGTGGTATAAAATAAAGTTAATACTGAAGATAAAGGGCACAATATCTGGAAAATCCATGCAATTTCTTTCGCGAAGAAGCCCAAAATGAAAGCACCTTTTCAAAAAGAAACCATAAAAACGTTAAATAAAAAAATATGTATTAAAAATAAATAAAAATTAATCAAACATTCTGTTTTGATATTCAGTGTTGGGTTTTCAATTCACAATTTAGTTTTGTAGTAGTTTGCATCTTAAAACTGCAGTGGAAATACAAATAGTTCAATACCTTAGTGGATCTTCATCTTCGCTGTCTACGGATTCTGCATCACTCTGTTCATCGCCAAACCAGGTAGTCTGCACCATCATCGAGTCTAATTTGAGGGGGAAAATATTATAACACAAAAACATCCTGCGTTTAAGTACTTCTACAGAGAAACAAAAATCTTCCAAAATTCTGCAAGAAAAAAAATTAAAAGAAAAAAAAAGAATAACTGATCAACTAGAATTAACATATTTAAGATGGTTTCTGTTAACTGTGGAAATAATACGTAGTCTCTTGTTTAAGATGGTTTATGCTTTTCTACTTCTTGGCCAAAGCTCAAGGCAAAGTTGTATATGCACGAAACAGACAAATGCCGAACATTTCAAATATCTGCTATCTTGACTGCACCTCAAAAGATGCATTCCATTCTGAGTCTTAACAGTAGTGGTGGTGATAGTAGTAGTGGTGGTGGTAGTAGTAGTGGTGGTGGTATTAGTAGTTTGATTCACAAAGCTTTAAAAAGATCTCAATCTATGTGTACAACAGCCTTGAAATACCTTTACTATAACATCTGATAATTATAAACTACGCTACTTTAATGGGTCAAAATAAAAGGGCACCCACAATGAACCACATGACCCAAGCAACGTCATAGGAGTAAAGCAAAAAAACCCTCATACTACAAAGTGGTCTTAACTTTATATATTTAACTAAATCATATTTTCACAAAGACCATAACTATCAATGTTTTCCAGGGGTGGCATGGATCATGAAATGTATGGCATATAGGTAAGACCAACCGCATCTACATTCCTGGAAAAATATTAGTGAGAAGCAAGTATGGATAACAGGTGTACCACGGCACAATGAAAGTTCACAGTCCTTTTTTTTCTCTGGATGTTTTTCTACATACGATTACAGCATAGCAAATTTTACCTAATACTTGTGTATCAATGTTTTTATTATTAAGTAGAGTTTGTAGCACCTTGCTTCGTCTCCCTCTTTCTCTATACACCTTCGGGTACATGAATAACACCCTACCTAACTTAACACACAACAACAAGATGTGCTTACACTAAACTGTTAGGGCTATATTACTTGAATCTTTCAAAATCTTTAAATTTCCTGCAGGATTAAAAATGAATCATGAGAGGCCCTCTTCAGCCTTGATTGGGAACCCTCTTTGAGATGCTACCTCAATAAAAACAGGGGGGAGTGTCATATCATAACCACCACTCATTTATGAGGGTAATGAGTGGTAGACCATGTCTGCTGTTGATCTACATAACACCAACTGCATCATCACAGGGTTCAGCTAGTTCCCAAGTTAATGGTTTCAGGCATCTAATTCTATTTTCATATTTTTAAGGCAACTTCAATCAAATATATGGTGCCCAGTACCTGCTAGATCTTCAGTGGTCAGGGAGAGGGGGTGGGTTGGGTGTAAGGGCTCTCCAAGCCCAACACTTAATATCTAAGAGACCAGACTCGAGATGTGGTAGTACTAGCTCTACGCACAAAGGTTATCTGTTAGCCTGCTATCTGCAAAATATACTCTCTTTAGCTTTCAGCAATGTCAGATGTGTTCGTTCCAATTTTTCTGTTGTGAAAGCTTCACTTCATTCTGACTCTCCCATCTTTGTGTTCTGTGAGACAAGAGATGTTTAGTACAGATTAAGAGGATCTGGCTCCCCTGGTGACCTTTTTACTGTAATAACACAAAGTTCTATTCTTGATCCATCTCTCTTCCTTTTTCAGATCAATGATCTCCCTGGCAACTTGCTTTAGTTTAGTAACATTGATGCTGATGACACTACTTTGTACTCTGGCATTGGCCAAAGGGCAACTGAGTAGGAATAACTCAAACTTGTAAATAATTTAGAATCTGACCTTCAGGCTGCCAGTCAATGGGGAGGTAAGTGATTGCTTTTTTTCAAAAACACAACTGCTGTCGTTCAAAAAAAATTGATGAGTCCTTATCTTCCTCTAATAATCATAGACTATCATTTTGATGTTAACCCTGATGACGTTGGTTCTCTTTTTTTGAGAAACGGTTATCAATGAGGATGCTTGGTCTGTTCTTTTCTCCAGATCTTTCTTTGTGTTCTTATATTCCATCTGTATCTAAGTTTGCTTCTAACAAGGTTGGTTCTTTGTATTGCACCAGAGAGTATCTTGCATCTGAGCCCATTCTGAATCTCTATGAGTTTACCAATCATCCTTGCATAAAATAGTGCTGTCACATCTAAACAGTAGCTCCTTCATCTCATCTTGATGTTATTGATAAAGTTCTGAGACATGTTTGTACCTTGATAGGTCAAAACCTCACTACTGCTCTTCAAACACATCTCATCAACAAAATATAACTTGCTTTTATCTTTTCTATAGCTATTATCATGTGAAGTGTTCTGGTGAGCTTTCCTAGCTGCTTCTGGTTTAGTTTGTTGCATCTAGTGTGACTCAACTTTCTCTCAATGTCTTTCATTTTTTATGCAATTGTTGATCCTCATTGTAATGGTTCTATCTGTTCATGTAATTCCTTTGTTTGGACTGCCAGATCTGGGTTCTGAGTGCTTTCCTCCATCACATGATATGAATGTATTCAAGTCTAAGGTCAACTCTTCACCAAACTCTAAAACAGTAGTTCATGTTCCTTCATCATTATTCAAGAAAAGAAGGCCAGTGAGAGAGTGGGACAGAAGTTGGAAAAGTGAAACACAAAACTTGAGGTGATGCAAAATAACAAGATAACAACATATCTGAGGACTATCAGCCTTAAACAGTTTTCCAAATATCAAGTCCCATAATTTGGCAAAGGAAAGAAATAATTGTTATCCCATGATTTCCAAAGTCACTGGATATGTCACTTTGAAAGATGCATTAGTTACTAATAAAAAACTAATTGTTTAAATTTTTTGCATAAATGCAAGTGAGAAGTAGAATGAGGTCAAGTCCTTGACTCTGTTGAAAGAATTACATGGTACTAATCAATGGGGTACACACTTGTGGTACACAAAATTTATAACTTTAGCAATATCACACAATTTCATAAAACAAAAGTGATAAGTTTAAGAAATGTCAATGTACCAATATTTTCTTCTGCAACATCAAGACCTCCTGATGGGGTTCTTTTCCTATGTTTTGAATTTCTTGCCTCTGGGCTGTTCAGGTTGGATCTTAGGATATAATTTTGATCCGCATCAGCAGTATTGGTCTTTCCTATTGTTTTCTTCCGTTTAAGTTGCTCTGCATGAGCCTTTTTCAGTTTGGGATTTCGGGTATGAACTAAACAAAATCTAGAAAAAAAGCCACTTCAAGTAATTAGAGTTGGTATTTCTGAGGGTGCCAATATTAAGATTTCTAAATAATTCACACAAGAATTATGTCACAAAACTGCTTAGAAAGGTTTATTAAAAAACTTTAGAATCATAAAGCTGTTGAATGACTGCCTGTAGTAAAGATCTTAAAAGAAATTTTCTTTTTTTATTATATAAAAAACCTGAACTATGAAATTTTCTTTTCCAAATTCAATTTTTTTTTTTAATTTCCAGGCTCATTTGCATTATTCAAAATTTAGAAAAAGGCAGTAGAAAAGCAGATCTAATGAGCAAGAGCTTCGTTTTAAGTTACCATTTACTACTTATCAAAGTTCATTCACAAACAAAAAGAAAAAAAAATATGCTTATTGACTGCCCTACAACCCCATTTGGTCAGTGACCTACTACGAGCAAATCACAATCAGTGATTTACTTAAACTACCTTGAAACACTGACACGAAATCATTAATGAAAAACAAAAATGTATTTAAAATTAATTATTCATTTATTCAACATTTACAGATGATAAAACACTTCATAAAAACGTTGTCAATAATACAGAAAGTCCCTTTATTAATATGTGTCTGTCCTGTTTTGCTAAGACAAAGTTTCTATTTCCTTTGACTTTGCTTTTTTTGCTCCTTTCACCCTAAGCGAGGCTGGGAGCCTATTTAGTAAAGAGGATAACTTTTGTTATTTTATTTTTCACTTTGTGCTTTTAGATCTTCTAACTTATTTGCCTCCCCCCCTTCCTATTCTATCTCCAAAAACAAGTACAAACTATATTGCACACCATTCACATACTTACTTACTTAATTACTTATTGTGAATGCTGCAAATACTATGATTACAGGTGGAACATTACAATAAAGACATCTACAGCATTACACCACAACAAACCAGACATATTTATTTAGAACAGAACAGAAAAGACTTGTGCAATCTTCAAGATAAGTTATCCCACTGATGTAAACAGTGTGAATAACACAAAGGAAAAGCCTGACAGCAATGTAGCACTCGTACAAAGTTTACAAATGCTTTACCATGAATACAAATTCGAAATGATCCCAATAATTATTGCTGCTCTTGGCTACATTCCGGGAGACTTGGAAACTTACTTAGAAATATAACCTTTTGACAAAAAGGAAATATTACTTACTTAATAAAAATGTTAACAAGAAAACTGCAAAAGATAGGAGCATCAGGAACAGTAAGAAGTGTCAACAGTTTTTATATGATTCAAAGAAGTGAAATCTATTCTAACAATTCTTTTTTGTGCTTCCTGTAGTTTCAGATTGTACTTTTCTTATTTTTCTTTTGAAATATTTATTCCTCCAGTCTCGTTTTTTGGTCTAGAACCAAACTATTTTTATTGTACATATGAGAACAATAATGAAATACAAAAAACAAAACTAACTTACTTGATTACTTACTTATGGAAAAAAGAATTGGGGAGTAGTATGTTACCACAATACCAAATTCTAATCTATTTGCAAACTCATGGTACCATATGTGCCTATACATGGTCTAGCTGTAAAGCACTATAGCAACCCACTTCATAGCTGCATAAAATAACACCAATGGCTATAAGAATTTCAACCACAAAAGAACACGTCAAAACTTACGTTTTTTTATCTCTTATCTTGGGTGCAGGATTTGTACACAGTTTTCCAGATGATTTTGATGCAAAACAACATCTCTGAAATGGGCTGTTTTTATCTTCCAGTATGTGCTTGTGACAAAAGTCAAATCCCTTTAACTTTGGTCTCCTGCAATTTTTCAGTGATGATTGACAGTGATATTGTTCCATTTCACTGGCTGTATCACCTGTATCATCATTTTCTATACTTGGGTAAACTTCAGCATCCCCTAGATCAATGTGACAAGGAACAGAAGGATATGAATACAATTTCATTGGAAAGAAATTATCACTAAGTAAAATTTTTATTTAAATTTGCCATACAATGTTCCTTATAAGTCATAGCTACACCAGAAACTTCCATAACTTTGTATTCTCAATCACAATAAACTAAACATAACATTATTCATGGGGTTTCTTATATCCTCCTTCAGATTTTGTTGAAATGACAGTACATAATTTATCTTCAAAGAATGAAATGAATAATGGTACTTTACTATACTTTGTAAAAATATTTGATGATCAAGAGTATTAGCTAAACATTAATTTATTTTACTTTTTTCTGATGTTATTTAGTCAAATCACAAAAGTAATTAATTCAATTAACAAAAACAATGAAAAATGTTATTCAAAGGCAGTAAAGGCACAAAAACATTGGGAAGTTTAGCAGGTTTATCATTCATTAAAACGTCAGTGAATAAAGATAAAATAAGTTGGATTTTTCTGACAAATTCTCTTTTTTTAGTAATGGTCTAATCCATATTTCATTGCCCTGACTATTTTTCATTGAGAAACTGGCTTTATTTAACTGAGGTAGTGATTAATGTCTAAAAAATCTTACACTGCCTGGTTACACAGCATCTTGTCTCTTGTAACTCTTTTGTATCTTGTTTAAGTCTTTGTAAACTGCATTGTTTGCAAAGACATCGTCCAACACATGCTAGCATGTAAAATGGATGTTAAGCCAAATATGATGATGATGATGATGATGATTGTTGTCATGTATGTATGTATGTATGTATGTATATATGCATGTATATATATACATTTATATATATATATATATATATACATTAGTACATTTCCTGACGAGTGAGTAAAATCACGAAACAGGCTTGTCGAAATGGACAGTGTAGTTTCTTGATTCTTTCCAACTTATTATAACTCTGTTATATAGATATTTGTGTAATATCGTGTATTCATATCAAAAAGTGCTCAATGCATATAGCAGAGCAATATAAGATAAGATAACACACGAAAAATAAGAACTGATCAAACAGCCAAACACCTATCTAGATAGGTGTTCGGCTGTTTGATCAGTTCTTATTTTTCTTGTGTTATCTTATCTTATATATATATGTATGTATGTATATATGTATGTATATATGCATGCATATATGTATGTATGTATACATGTATGCATATATGCATGTATATATGTATATGTATGTATACATGTATGCATATATGCATGTATATATGTATATGTATGTATGGTCAGAATATTACCTTTGATTTACTCAAAAGTCTATCTTGGAAGCCCCTAAATAAAGTTAGTATCATGATCTCAGTCATAGGGAAAACTTATTGTTATAGTCAACATCTGGAAAATTTTCATCCCTGTTGAGAATGTTGTGTGCCTTAATACACCCATTCGTGGCTTTAATTATTAGTCGGGAAACAGAAAATGCCTTTTAATCAACTTGTTTTCTCTTCAGACAGATTTTAAAAATAACCTCAAAAATTTTCAGCAATGCCATGATAAACCCAAAATCAAAATGGCCTCTGGACAACTTGTTTCACTTGGAGGGCTGCTAAAGGGACGCTAATAAATTTGAAGTCTGGTAGCTTTGCTGCTTCACCATCAAAGATAGTCGTCACCTTTGATGCTACAGATCATTTCAAACGGGAGAAAAGTACCCTAGTTTCCGAAACAAACCTCTACCAAAGACTTTACTGCAGTCACCAGTGGTACCCTTAGTTAAAAGTTGGCATCCTGTTCGATCTGGATCTGTGTGGTACACGTTGAAGAACCCAATTTTGGTTTTTCACAACGACGGAATAAATTATTGTTTTAATAGTACAATATAATTGGAAAGTATAACTAGTCTGAGTATTGAAAAAGTTGTAATATCAGAAAATATAGTGAACTCACCTGATGACCCTGGAAATGATCTTCTCCGTATTTCAGCCATGGACGTCGCCATGATTAAAAAAAATATGCAGTTGGAGAAGAAAGTGTTGTGTGTCAAAAAAGTGAATTCAAAATGGCACCGTCTTTCATGAGTCTTTCACCATGTTTCAACCAGAAATGGATTGTCATGTTATCAGGAAACGGCACTCAGAAATTCATTATAATCTAACCTTTATCAATTTATACTAAACAAAAGTAAATAAAAAAGCCTTTTTTATTTTATAAAATGTTCGTCACTTCAAAACGCTGCAATACCTATGTTGCATTGGTGTTTTATTCAAGTAACTCGAATGGCATTGCATGGGAAAAGGATCGGCTAAAAACACCCTGCCAGAGTAACTCTACAGCCTCCAGGAATGTAAGTCTACCTTATCAAACTAATTTCAACATTTCAGGTTGTTTGTGGTTTTTCAACTAGCGTTTTCATAAAAAAAATGGATAAGAATTGTGCAGAAAGTTAGTGAATTTGGTTTAAAATGGTTAATTTTTACTTTCAAAATTGTTTCAAACTCGTTGACAGAGGTTCAGGAAATGGTCAGTAGCGTAGCAACTTGAAATCTACTAGCCATTGTTCTTGGCTCTTCTACCTAATGAGCACTGTTTTTTTGGCGTCAACAATCAGCTAGGTATTACTTGTTCAAACCAGTCTGTATAACCTTTCAATGGCTGTCAACGTGAATCGGTGTCAGACTTGAAGTACACAGGCTAATGCTGCTTCTCAAGGACACCAGGAGCAAGAAAATCATTCCCAGCCAAAACCATTAGACGCAGTAGACAAAGAACGTTTTTTACAAGTTCACAGAGAGTACAAATGTTTGTGGAATACGATTATATGCAATATACCAGTATACACTATTCTCTTGGAGGTCGTGATAAAGTAGCAAATTAGCAATGCATATTAAATCGTTTTGCCCTCAAAGTAGAACAAATATCAGTCTTTAACTATAAATAAACAACATATATTAAGTCTCTGAAAGTAGGCCTGGATATGAAATCCAGTTATAAACCTGTATCAATATCTCTGTTAATGTTCTCGATTTCCCTCAACTCCTGAAATTAAAAATAACATTTCACGAAAATTCTTGAAAAATTCCCGAGGTGTTTGTTCCTTCCCCGCTTTAATCCCTATTTTTAACGGCATTCTTATCAACAATCCATCATTCGGTAGGGTTTCTTTTGTTTATATGAGAACGTCCTTGTCTGCACAAGTACATAAAAATCTATTTTTGTTGTAGCATACAGTTATCCATGTCAAATTGATTAATCACCGCTATTAATTTTTGTCTGGATGTACTGGTGGTTCATATTGGAGATTTGTTGTTAGAATCGTAAAAATCGTAGCGAATTTTTTAGTATCGTTGGACAGGGAGTGAATTTGGTGCTAAAGAAATTGTGTTTTAATCTAGGGCCCGCGACACCGGGGGGCGAAGGGCGGGTGGGCCATGGCCCCATTAATATTTTTCTAACCAATGAAAATTTTTTTTATCATAATGAATGTTTGAATCGAGTTTTTAAAAGAATAATACACAAACAAATATTTTCAATTTGATCTTCTGTTGATTTCATTACTCTATTGACATTCTGTGAATATTATTTTATGAGTTCATTTCATTGAATTCCTTTCATTTTGTATTCGCATAATAGTATGGCGTTCCAAATAGAACGTGCTAAATGGAACGTCATGCACAATAGCTGTTGTTCCGGAAAAGTTTCTGTTTGCATTTCATTGTGGGTTCGGAGTTAGATGTTGAAGCACGTGGAATGACAGAAAATATTTACAGTAACAGAAAATGAGTACAAAGCGAGTGACAGACATTTTTAAACGAGTAATGAAAGTTTGATCACCATATAGTAGCAATCGAACAAAGTCCTTTTTTTTGGCACAAGTAGAAGATTTATATTTGGGTCAAAAATTACACCTCTACATAAAATTTGATGGTGATGAAACAAACGGAAATGCCTCAAAAAATTGAATAGAACTTTCAGGTTCTTTTAGTTCAACGCAATCACACGCGGTGCAATGGATAAGGAGAGCAAAGGATTTAAGTACATAGAAGAGAAGTTATCTGAGATCAGTGAAGCGAAGTTGAAAGCGGGAATATTTATTGGGCCCCAGATTAGAGACCTGATCGTGGACGAAAAATTCACAAAGCTCCTAGCTCCGAAGAAGGTGGGAGCCTGGATGTCCTTTAAGGCTGTGATTGCTGACTTCCTCGGCAATATGAAGTCAGAGAACTATGTGAAATTTATCAATAACCTTTTCCGAGACTACAAGAAAATGGGCTGCCGTATGTCATTGAAACTCCACTACTTGCATCTCATCTAGACTTCTTCCCTGACGACCTTGGAGCAGTCAGTGACGACCACGGCGAGCACTTTCATCAAACAATCTCGACAATCGAGCATCGCTATCAAGGCCGCTAGGATCCCGCAATGTAGGGCGATTACTGCTGGCTCCTACAACAGGAAACCGCTGGCGTCCACAGCCGAAAAGCAAGCCGTTTTTTCGAACTGTGACTTTTTGTTGAATATATCCTTTAACTGTACATGCTGCAACTGGCTATTGATGTGTGACTAATGCGTATAATTACTGAAGTAGTTTGTATGTTGTACTACTTTGTACAGTGAAACCTGTGTATAGCGGACACCATTGGGACCGGGAAAAAGTGTTCGCTATAGAGAGGTGTCCGTTATAAAGAGGTTTGTCCTTTTCAGGCAAAACTTCTGTAATACAGGCTATGTAGGGGCTTCTAAGTCAGTTTTAAGACCTAATTCAAGGATTAGGGCACTAATAAAAACAATCATCATGCTTTTTTAAGGACATACGTATGTCTACTTATGTTTTCTTAAAAAATGAGAAAATTTTACTTTGCTTATATGAACCTATTTTCAAGCTTTCAACTTTACTAATCACTTCGGATATTAATCCACTCAAATGCTCATCATTTTGACTTTAAGAAAATAGAAGCAGCGTCAGTAGTTGTCATTGTTGATTTTACTGTTGAGTTAGTATCATCAATGTCTGATTCATCATCACTAGAAGTTTGTGTAGCAGCTTCTTTTTCCTTCATAAAATCTGAAATCGCTTCTTCTCTAGCGGTTTCTCGCCAGTCCACAAGGTTGGTATTTATCTGACCAACGGAAGTCGAGAGATTGTTATCAAAAGTAAGGTAATTCTCTAAGTTGACATCTTCACTATCCTTCGTAAGCTGATCAAAGAGGGTCTGAAATTCCTCGTCAATTTCATCTTCATGATCATTAAGAACATTGATTTGTTTAAAACCACATTTCTGGAAGCAGTGTTGAATGGTATCTTTAGAAACATGTTTCCAAGCCAATTGCAACCAGTGAATAGCTTTTAAAATGTTGACATCTTGGATGATTTCTGACGCCTTCTTTCCTTCATCTACACGGGCAATGACGTACTTTACCAAAATCTTTCTGTACTTAGACTTAAATGATCTAATTATCCCTGCATCTAAAGGCTGTAGACGAGATGTTGTACATTTTGGTAAAAAAATCAACTTGATATTGAGCAGTTTACTTTGCAATGTGTCTGGATGGGAGGGAGCATTATCAAGAAACAAGAGCACTTTTCTATTTTCGTATTGCACTTTTCGATCAAGGCGAGTTAAAATTGCTTCCATCAGCTCTGTTGTCATCCAGGCCTTCTTGTTAGCGTAATAATGAACATTGCATGGTCTAAGTTTGTCTTTTAGATTTTTGAAGCACCTTGGTGACTTGCTCTTCCAAATTACAACCGGCTCTGATACAAATGAGCCATCAGCTGCAACAAAAAAAGCTACAGTCAAACGTATTTTGGATTTTTTACCACCTTTACAAGCTCTTGTTTTTTGTACCAGTCCCTTTTCTGGTAATGCTTTAAAGAACAACCCCGACTCATCCATGTTCCATATATCCTTTAGTTGATAGCCTGATGTTAGCTCAGGTAAGCGCTCCATCCAAGACTGGATTGTAACTCTTGGCACATCATCAGCTTCGCCTGTGACTCTAGTTTCACGTAAACCATGTTGCTTTAAAGCTTTCGAGCCAACCATTAGAAGCAGTAAAGGGAGTAAATTCATTGTCATTTAGACGTTCTTTAATTAGCATTGCCTCTCCTTGTAACATGGGACCATCAGGGTAAACGTTCACATCAGCACACTTTTTGTACCAAGAAAAAAGAATCCGGTTTATGGTATGAAACTTTCCATGTCTAAGTTTTTTTCGATTACCAGTGAAAAACTCGTACTCCTTTTCTAAAGTCTTCGAATTCTTTAAAATGTTTGCAACAGCTGTTTTTCCGATGCCAAAATGCTCAGCAATTTTTCGACAGCCCAGTTTTGGATTTTTCTTTGAATATTCGATGACTTTCATTTTCTCATCAAGATCGAGATTTTTTCGTTTCATTTGGGTATATAATTGATGTTTCGAGCACCCCATATTTGTAAATTTACTGTTCAATGGTTTGTAAGCAAAGAAAGTGTTCAAACATTCGAATACAAAATATACATAATTTAGACATGATTCGAACGTTAATCATTCGAATCTGCTGTGAGCTCCTTATTACTTTTTTAAAACATATGTCAGACTAAAACGTAGATAAGGTCACTACTTGCTACATCATTTCATTTCATCTTTAAAATGGAATTAATGATCACTGAAAAAATGTACAGCATACCTATCCCACTGATTGTAGATAAAGAATTGGCAAAGATGGAGCATGAATCTTTTGCTAGAGGTTATCATGCCTACATGTATACTTGGAAGCCTTTCATGGGAGAGGTATTAGAATGTGTAAGAGAACCAATTAACATAGAAGATAAAAATGCTGTTGCCATTATTTGAATAAATTCGACTGGGGAGAAATCCATCGTTGGACACATCCCAAAAATTATTTCAAAAGAGGTATCCAAATTTCTAACAATTCTTCGTTGTTCCCTGGAAGCAGAAGTTACTGGTAAAAGAGTAAATCGTGGAGGTGGATATTGACTTGAAATCCCGGTTACATAACGATTTTATGGTCCGGAAAAAGCTATAGAGTGGCTCAAAAGAAGGATAGACTTGCTTCAAAAGGAATTAGAGAGTAGTGTTGAAAAATGTCTGAAATAAAAAAAAGGGAACGAATGTCGTGTTTTCTTGATTTTTGTACGGTCCGCTATATAGAGTTTTTTTCCAAGCAGACCCTTCAGTCGGGACCGTAAAAAAGTGTTCGTTATACAGAGGTGTCCGCAAAAAGTGTCCACTATAAAGAGGTTTTTTTATAAGGATTTGACCGCATTTCATTCGGTTCCTAAAAAAATGTCCGCTATAAAGCATGTCCGCTATAGGCAGGTTTCACTGTATCTTGATTTCCATTACAAATAGTGGGTTGTTAAAGTCAAAGTTTGAATTCAATATATTTATGCATATATTATACACGTAAATGTACATGTTTCATCGAAACAGATAAGTTTACACACGGAAGTATGTCAATGAACATCAAGTTTACGTATCGAACGCTACAAGTCGCTAATGTAAACGACATTAACATTAAATAGAACATCCGTAGACACTTTGAGCATCTCACAACTCCCAAGGCAATATGTCAACATATGCCCAAAATATGTCATTACGTAATTTCAACATTATTGCATAACACGAAAACCACACCATAGATATAGTTTTTTCTTCCAGATTCGGAATCAGCACCCCCAAATTGCCCAGAAAATCAATAAGATATTAAAATCGCAGAAAGCGTTTAAAAAAATGTTGTCGAGTGTAATCTTTCTGCTCCATGACATTCAGTGTTCGTGCATCGTATTCGTGAGTGCAGGGCCACCGGGAGAAACTGTTAGTCACGGCTAAGACGTTTTTATACCCCTTCATATATTGTCGGTACTAGATCTCCGAAACAGATAATTCCTATCTGGATAAATCCTACCCCCATAATTCCCCCATGGATAATCGGTCCTACATCCGAAAGGCGACAATTCCATTAGTTGTCTATTTTTCGAAATCAAGTTGGCAACTGAAGTCAACTGAATCAAAATGATGTATTAATAATGATGTCAACAAAACCTAGCCATTAAAAGAGGTGGTTAAATGCCTCTTCTCTGTTTAATTCACAGCAGCTGTCAAATTTTTCAAAACTGAACAATAGGAGTCCAATACTGCAGTCTTTATTTTCAATATTGCAAAAAATGGGCAATACTGAGAAAGACAGTAGAATAGGCCTCGGATGATAAGTAACGTGTGGAAGGATATATTGCTTATTTTCTACATGATTATTTATATAAGATAGAGACATAGTTATATAAGACACTAGAATACAACTGTTCTTTTCAAAAGGTACGTTATTAGTCCTGTAACTATCAGTAAACATACAAGCATAACAAATGAACTTGTCCGACAAATTCTTTACAAACACAGGGTTAAAATAAGTTACAAATATTTTGTTTAATACTTCATTCAAATTACATAACATTACTATTGTTCCAGATTGAACATGGGCTTGCCAGGAAGAAGGAGGAGGGGACGAGCAAGGCACACATGGATGGATAATATCAAAGAAGACATGGCAGAGAAAGGACTGAGAAAAGAAGATGAACAGGACCGAACGAAGTGGAGGAGTAAAATTCGCTCCGACGACCCTTAAGGGGAGAAATCGACTGAAAAAGAAAAGGAAAAACTATTGTTCCAGATATTGATATTAACATTAGAGTCAAGGGGTTAAGGTGGGCAGGGGATGTAGAGCACAAAGATGAGGATTGGGTTAAGAAAGCATTAAATCTTAATGGTGAAGGAAGAAAGGCAAAAGACAAACCGCAGAAGATGTGATCTGACCTAGCGAGTGATGATACCAAAAAAAAACAGGTATGAATTTAGATGATGCTCATGATAGAAATAACTGGCCTAGGAGCTTGTGACAGAAAGATGGGTAAATGTCATATAAATAAACGAGCTGTTGTTGTGCGTTAAAAGTAGATTAACAAATAAATACAAATATTGTAAAGAGATAAAATTTCACTTTCTATATTCTGTAAAAGTAAAGTAAAAAGAAACTAATGTGTATAAAAGAGGAAAGAGAAAATACTGTTGTAGAAAATGATGTAGATGAGATTTTTATCTAGGGATTGGAAGACTTAGAAGACATTTATTTAAATATATTTATGTATTCCAGGGACCAGGTATGGATTTCTAAGTTCCAGGAAATAAGGAAGAAAAGACAAAATTAGGAAAAATACAGAAAAATATTTTATTAAGCCCCCAAGAAATTTCAAAACAATTTTGTGGGTGAATGTACAGGTTGAAGAAGAAAAACATGTCAGGAAAAGAAGAATTTAATGAGGGACCCAATAAGCGAGCTCCTTCTTCAAGCTATTGTTATTCGCTTTGTGTTAATATTTATTTTCTGGACAATATATATTAACGTTGAAGTTTAACATGTGCCTATATTTAAATGAAAGTTTTACATCGTCCATCGAAATGTGTCAGTAGTAACGAAGTGCGAATAAAGCAGTCTCTAATTTGACAGCCATTTGTTATGTTTTCTTTTAGCTTAGCTAACCCACAGTACAAACACATTTTAAACGCTTTTGAAACAGAGTAATATCGATAGCTGAATGTAAAACACCCCAACTGTAACTAACTTTTGTCTTCTTTCTCTAGTCCAAGATAATGGAATCTTTCATCCTCTTTAGATACTTGTTCAAATTTAAAAGTATGCTTCTTCATGTTACACTTTGAGTCAAAAATAAGTACACCTTTTTCTGCTAATGCTCCATTTTCGATTTCCATATCATTGGGATAAGCACATTTTTTGCTACTGATATGTGTAAGTAAACCGTAGTTCTCTTCTGGAATATAGAATTTACTTAACTCGATTTCCTTTTGGGCCGATGAAAGCAATAATGGCTCTCCATCCTAAAGGTAAGGGAGTAAAAATAGCACTTCTTTGATTAATTAGTTTCAGTAACTTCAAGCCAAAAGTAAGAGATACTTCAAAACCTTTTGATGATGACTCTAAAAATACTTGTTTCTTTCTTACGTTGCCCTCGAATTGGAATATTTAAAAGATAAATGAGGAAATAGGAAAGTTAAGGGAGAGTAAGAGAAATGTGTAAATTTGCGGTTCGATTAGCCGATAAAAAGATCGACAAAGGACTAGATACGTGTATATGTTTTTTCCGTGTCGATTAAAATTCATATCAGAGAGGCTTTGATTCGATATATTTACCTATTTTTAGTGTTTATTTCAATCAAACTAGTAAATTAGCCATTCTCAATAGTTTTAGGGGGAAGTTATTGCATAAAATTTCCCTTAATGGGAATTCAAAACTAATAAAGATCAATGAATAAAAATTCATCTAAGTTTGAAATTAATGGTGCAGAAGCAAATATTGTTGCTTATGACTTTGTTTTGAAGTGCACGTTTCTTAGCAAAATATCAGANTCAAAACCTTTTGATGATTATCTTAAAAATACTTTTTTCTTTTTTACGTTGCCCTCGAATTGGAATATTTAAAAGATAAATGAGGAAATAGGAAAGTTAAGGGAGAGTAAGAGAAATGTGTAAATTTGCGGTTCGATTAGCCGATAAAAAGATCGACAAAGGACTAGATACGTGTATATATTTTTTCCGTGTCGATTAAAATTCATATCAGAGAGGCTTTGATTCGATATATTTACCTATTTTTAGTGTTTATTTCAATCAAACTAGTAAATTAGCCATTCTCAATAGTTTTAGGGGAAAGTTATTGCATAAAAATTCATCTAAGTTTGAAATTAATGGTGCAGAAGCAAATATTGTTGCTTATGACTTTGTTTTGAAGTGCACGTTTCTTAGCAAAATATCAGATTCCTCAGCTGGTGAGAGTTTATCTTTCAGTTAAATCCACATCAATGAGGTTGCAAAATTACGAAAAAAACACACAAGCAAGTTTGGTTGAAAACCGATGGACCTTGCAATTTCTTGTTCTAATTTTGATCTCAACTTTTTAGCTTAAGGTAAAACAGAGAAAGGATAGCAGTGCAGTACAACAGCAACACTATGATATTATTATTTTCCCCCTAATATATCTAGTAACATTCTTGACTATGGCAAAGCTTTGGTTTTCTTCCTGGATTCAAGCTATCAGGCCCAACACTGTGCTTTCTTACAACAGGAGCAAAAACATTTTACTCATTGCAAGTTGAAGATCATTTCCCCTAAGAGAATATGTTATTATGTTTTTGGAGAGGAAGCTGGAAGCCACAGAGATGAGGATGTTGCGATAGATGACGAGTATTTCTGTGGGAGCACAGAACAAATGCAGATTTGAGAAGGCATGCCAAAGAAGTCGAAGTGGGGAGAAAGGCTAAGTAGAGGGAGCCAGAAGCTGAGATGGAGAGACAGAGTGCAGATTAATATGAAAACAGTTGGTGCTGAGGAGGACCATGCAAGCACTAGGGGCTTGTCGAAGAGGAAGTGCTGAGCGACCAACCCAAGTTGATGTTGAAAGACGACCGAAGGAAAAGAAGAAGATGTTATTATGTTTTCCAGAAAAAGTCTAGTAAAATATGCATTTCATACTAATCACATAGATAGCATATGACTCATCTTAAAACGTTTAAAAACCTGACTTTGTCTTTTTAAGAATATGAGAAGCTCTATTTCTTATTTTAACACTTCTTTTGCTCGTCCTGATACAAATTAAATATAGCAGAAACCAGATGAATTGATTCTTTCAAATAAGCTTGTCCCAGACCTCCAGACCTCAGGATGGCTTTCCTTTATTTAAACTGACTTGCCTTTTTCACTTCATATATTTTAATCTTCTTGCTTCGTCAAAGATCACCTAATTCAGGGTTGATGATTTTAATTGTCAAAGAAATACAAGTTTGGTCAAAACGAATGGAAAATGCGAAACACGTCCTAATTCTTTACCCTCTGAAGTAGATATTTTGAATATTGAAATACGTAATGATCTTGAAAAGAACACAAAATCCAAATTTAAATTAGTCACCTAGTTTACAGAGTGATGAAATTTTGTGGTACAAGTTTAAAAACCATGATAGGTATAAGAGGCTATACATTCGTAAAATGGATTACGATAAAAAAGGCAGATGTTTAAAATATTTCAAAGGCTAAACGTGTCTGCTTATCCTACTCAAAGGCAGTGAATACATTAAAGAGACAGGCTTTTGACTTTATTGCAGGATTAGTGGCAAAAGGGTAATAGTTGTGAAAAGTTTGAGATCAAACAGATTGCACTGTTGGAAGTGGGGAGGGAACAAACAAGGTTATTTTATGCATTTGTTATCTCTGCTATTTTTTCCACAAAATGTTTCATTTTTCTATGTTTGGAATATGGAAGATAAGAGAGGGCAATAATTTTTACCTTTGGTAGTGGGTCTTGACCAGCGGCAAGTAAAAAATATCTGCTCTTTAAATGAATTACAGTACCATCCTTAAGAAACAAGAATTCCTCTCCCCGACTACAGTTATCAAGTTTCAGAAATCCGAAGGGTGAATAACTGTACACTATTGCATTTAACCTTAGCTCTGTCGAACCATTAGAGCTGACACATTCACCTGATGAATGACGTAATTTTCCAATTCGGTCTCTCCTTTGATTATATTTTGACCACCCGATGTCGTCTAGAAATTTAATGACAAAGAAAACAAAATTATTAACAAGTGAACAACTAAAGGACATAATCATGACCCACTTATCTCGTGTTCTTTGTAGATCACATACAGATTCTTGTAACTTGCAAGCAGAAGCTCTTGGATCTCAGGCCAGTTTTTCTTTGTCTTAGCAGTCACAGCTACGTCCATTTTCATTCCTTTGCCACTGTTTCGTACATTTGATTTATAAATTTCATGAAAGTAAGTTTCCAACAATATGGCAATCCCTTTTTTCTAAGGGCCTAGGGTTTTCAAACAAATTTATGACAGCTTTAACCTTACATCGTTACAAAACCTAGTATTAGAACAGCTGGTTTTCTTGTACATTACCAGGAGAACATAAAATATAGGGTTTTTTTCGGGGGATAGTCTTTATTGTCTATTACATTATAATATCCTGGAGCTTATTAATATGCATCAAAAGTACTTAGTCCCGCACCAATAATAATGATAATGTATATTCTTAGGTAGTCTTAGATCAAATCTAGTGGGGATTGACTGCCAGTGAGAACATGAACTTCACTCCAGACGAGGTGAAATGGTTTGGTGAGGAACTACAAATGGCTGTAGAGAGAGCGTCTCTCTGGATCTGGCTCAATAGGGGATATGTTAGTTGGTTGGAGAATGCTGACTGAACAGGACAGCAGCGATGACTTGCCTGTTCAGCGCAAGCAAATGCGAAGAATAACGAGTAACAAACCAACAACGTGTGGTCATCACATCGAACCAGTACCAGTGTTAGGCAGACTCTATCGAGGAGTAGCCTTGGTGTGCCCCAAATGCTGTCAGAAGGCTGAGGACAAAAACAATGGCGTGCTTCTCCTCTAACGACTTTAGTCTTGGTTAGGGTGAAAAAAGTGAAAAAATAAAAATAAAATAATTGGTACCCTTTGTTTTGGTCTGTAAGCTTAAAACAAAAAATGTAATAAAAATATAGTTAGAAGATAAAGCAGCAAGTTTTAGGAAAGTTTATATTACGTTAAATATTTACTGTCACCAAAGTAAACTGCTGTCTGTAACTTGTTGATTAATTGAGCACCACTAATAATTGTTAGCTAATGAATAAAATTATTATAGAAATTAGAAAATTAAACACTTTGTTAAAAAATGTAATATTAATGATATTATTGTTAATTCACAGTAGATTTTACTGCCATAAACTCAAAGTTACACTGTATTTCAGGAATCAAATATTTGATTTCTATCATAGTTTTGCTGTTGACACATTATAGTTTACTTATTTACTGGTATAATGAAACAAAGGGAGTTACCCAATTAGAGTCAAGTAAGTTACTGGGTTGTATAAGGGTCCTAATGGATTTTATTTTTTTTTATTTTTATGCTCTTCGACGAATTTGGTTGGTTTAGTTATGAAATAATGCTTATAAGTCAGTATCTGATTGAGTTAATAAAAACTAATAGAATTTCAATCATGGAAAAAACAAAATAAAATTTTCAATAAGTCTATTGTGTCATCAGTGCTTTCCACCTTCTGTTGGTAAAGTCATTACACCCACATATGTTAAAGGAATATTTCAAGACCATGGTTCTGCAATAGCTACTAGATACATAATCATGATGTTAGAGTAGATTTCAATATAAAGTATCATTAATGAAAAAATTTTCTAAACGGAGTCACATATTTCACTGCTTTTGTATTCTTGGAAAGAATATCAATAAAGAGTTGAAAAGCAAGAATTGACAGGAAGTTTATTGTATGAGTTTCTTAGTCTCTTGTAAAAAATTGTAGATTGAATATTTAAAATTGAAATTGAGTATAAAAAGACCAATTTTACAGAAGAACATACAATATATAAAAGTGACTTACCTGGGCATTGTTCCGAGTCCTTTAACTGTTCTCTTGTATAAAAAGTTTTATTTTGTGTTCCACTTAGAAATATGATGATAAAGAACACACCTAAATAAAACCGAGAAAAAAAATCTGCAATACATTGCTACTAGCAATTTGAAGAATCTTTACCTTTTTGTTTGTAATTTTTTGGCAAATTTTTTAAAGGGAAAAACAAATCCAGGTAATTGTCTAGCACGTTTATTGCGAATCGGATATCGACGCACAACTATCTCTTTTGGGTCTTCATCACCAGAACCCTAATCGGGATTTCCGTCATTCTCGTAATTGCTTTTGCTCGACGTGTCTTCTGCTGACGAATTATAATGATCAGATAATTGATGATGATCATTTGGCAGATGTTGGTTTGGATTCGCTATTGTAGTTGGTGAGCTCCCTTTAACAGGAAGGTGGTCTTTTGCAACAGGAATTACGCAGGCGTGATAAACTATTTTCTGTTCTCCATTGGCATTTTTGATAAAAAAGTTCACTCCGTTTGGTAGCAGCTTCGTAACTGTCCAAGAACCATCTCTTTGTGGTGCCCGTTTTGGGCTTTCGCCGGTTTTGTAGTGTTTTCTTTATTGCATCATGGTCTTTTGAATGGACGACCTTTAATTGACTCTTGAAATTGATATTATTGGCCGAGGTTGCGTTAATCCTGTCTTAAAACGTAGATGGTGGCCGAGATTGTGATACTGCCAGTTGTGCGTATCTTTCTTGGTTACATCATTTAAATCTCGAAAATCGAACACAAAGTCACTGCCCCAAATTACATTTCTATATGAGTTCACATTCAAAACTTTCAAGCTGCGTTGTAAAGTAAAATCTTTTATTTCATAGAAATATCGACAGTAACAGAAATATTCATATAATTACCCGAAGCATCGATTAGTTAGGCGCCGGGGTAAGCCGACGCTTAAATATTGGTGTTAGGTTTTATCCTTTGCAAACGTCCAATATCAATCAGGGAGCAGCATGCTACTGTGTCTATCAATGCATTAATAGAAATATTATGAAATCTTAACGCTCAAAATCGCTGAAAAGTACCCGATTCAGTTGTTTTGTGTGGTTCAATAGGGTGGTCGAGTATTGATACTTTTCGATTTTTTCAAGTATTTCTGCTTTAAATGATGAATGAGCCAGTTTTACTAGATCTTGGATGTGGTAGGCGAAGTTTTGAGATGACTCATCATCATTTTGGGTTCATGAGCCTAGCTGGCTAATAGATTCTCTTCTGTTTACATGACCCCGTTGGAATTGCTTTAATAATTCTGTTTTGATCGTGTCAAAAGACCTCATCCCTGTCAGACAGCCCCATATAAAAAGTGCAAGGCCTTACCGTCGAGGCGGCTTGCTAAATTCTGAGCAGCCTTTTTTTCTGTGTAACCCTTCAATGCTGAATGTAAGTGAAGTTTCTCGAGAAAGGCTTTTTACATCTCCTTTCCCATAGAAGCTTTTGGTTTTAGGTTCCATGTTAAGGTAAAGTTTGGTTATAGTAATGTATGATACCACAATCAAAGAATTGGGCTGACTTGGGTTTTCTTCTGGACAACTAAAATCGAATAACAGATCACACAATGCTGTTGCTAATTAGTGATAAACCACAGGGGACGGGGGGGGGGTAACGTTAGCACTACTACAATAGTTTCAGGAACATGGTTGCCAATGTTAAACTCTGATAAGGAACGAAGAACAAGAGGAAGTGGTTGGATCAGTGAGTAAAAGAGAGGTTTGTTAATAATTTTTTTGGCCAGAACATGTAACAACAAACGCATTGAATAATTTCTGCTTTCAGATTTGTTAATAGCAGCTAATCTTTAGAAATTTTTTATTTTGTCAGAAAAAAAAGAGAGGATTGGTTAAAAACAAAATGGTGTTAGGTATTTCTTAAGGTAATAATCCAACAAGTTTTTATAATACCTAATCTGTTGAGAGGGAAAAGATTGTAGAAATTATCCATATGTTTAACCTAATCTAAACACAAATAAAGTTAGTGTTCATATCTGGAACGAACCTACATTAGACTCCATTGAGAAAAATAGTCACTGGTAGCATTTCACTTTAAAAAATGATGTTTGAAACAGTGAAGGTCAAAGGTTCTGGCCAATGGGATGTTGCTCCAGGTTTCATACCTGCAAGTTATGAACCCTAACTTTAATTGTGTTTCGTATTTCTTGGAAAAAAGCTTATGCCGTTTTGATTGGCCGAAGATTCTTCAGCTGGGATCATTGCTCGGCCAAAGTGGCGTGACTCTTGTCAGCTATCTGTGTGGCGGTATTCAATTACGTATTAATTGTAAACAAAACAACTGTGCGCTTTTGTCACAGCCGTAAAACTCAGTTGAGTGGGTAGTCCGAATACGAACGTGAGAAGGCACCGAGAACCCATATTTTTTATTGTCGTTCTAATGAATCTAGAAACCCGTGGTTACTAGAATCAAGATTCTAAAAGATTAATCGCTGCACTATAAAATTATTGATTTACATTTATTATGAATACAGTATTGATTACATTATTCCATAAAACACCTGGTATTACCATAACATATGTCTAATACAATGTATGTCGACAGTAACATAAAAAGGTAGTAATATCAAATGACCCTCTACCTTCTCTGAGCTATCCGCTATATATTTTATATGATGTTTCGTTATGATTAACGTCTTACAATTACTTTTCTTTATTTGAAGTACCTTTTAGTTGTACTATCATTTTGGTATACAGCTCGTGAGTTTTAACACAGCTATTATGGCATTAGAACAGTATGCCTTCGAAAGTAAAACTAACCTGAAATAGCCAGTGCACTCGGCATTTACAATTGAGGGTACAGAAAGGGCAATTTACCCAATTCCCCAGACGAGCTATTCCTAACAACACCAAGACACAGTACAAAGCCCTGAAAAAATAGCAAACCGGGAAAAGCAGGAAAACAGTATGCAGCGACTGAACTACTGGACAGAAAACTACTGACACTGAAGGAGACAAAATGACGCCTAGTAACAATAACCCGTGATTCACACGTTCATGTTATGTGATTTATTTTCGGTACCTTGGGACAGCTAAGGACTCTCTACCGAGCACTTATACAGAGTGCAAAGGTCACAGAAGACATTCGATTATGGTAGCTATTCTGATTGTCACGTGATGTTTGATTATTGATTGAAAGCCTGGTATTCGAACATCGTCTACCTTGTGAGATAATCAAAGGTCAATCCATCCTTCGAATAACGGATTAATCGATGTCGATTGGACAGCCCTAATTTGGGCAAGTGTTCCTTTATCTCATCTTGATGGTGTTGATGGAGTTCGGAGACTTATTTGTAACTTGATAGATCCAAATCTTACTGCTACTCTTCAACTTTGGTCTCATCAACGAAATGTCGGTTCTCTTAATCTTTTCTGTAAGTATCACCGTGGAAATTGTTCCAATTGACTTTCCTCGCTGAAAGAAGCTGAGTTTGTCGCATCTCACTTCACTCGTTTCTCTCGACGTCTTCGTCCGTGTGCAGTTGTTGTTTCTCGTTGCATTAGAAGACATTACAAGGCTCCTTATTGTACTATCTGTCTATGAATATAGAGCTTCTTCGGTCTGTTAGATTGTGTGATTGTTTGGCTTCTGAGTGGTTTTCTTTATCACATTATTTGAATATTTTAAAGGCTTAGGGCAACTATAGTCTTTTGGCTCAGCCCCTTTTCTTCCCTGGACCGTTTCATATATTCAGTGGAATTTTGCCTTTTATGGTTCTTAATGGATAAAAATAAGCCAGTAAGGATTTAATACGAGTATAACAGAGAAAATGTTGAGGTCATTATGAGATTGTAAAGATTGGGATTTAAAAGAATTATGTGAAGATAAAAATTCTACAATGTCAGTTTCAGTTTTTGTTAATAAATCTAACCTGTTCTTTCAACAATTGCGAGAAAAAATCAACGTGAAAACTTTAAATTACATGACAAATCCTGCATTTTTGCTTTAAATAACTCTTCCTCAATTGTTCAAAAGACTCTTTGAAGTACCATAAAGCTATTCTCCTACTTTAGCTTGAAATAAAAATCCTCTTTTGAATGCTTATGGTACAAGCTGATTGTAAGTTATCTATCAAGGTGGAACTATTATTTACAACAAGCTAGGCTTTAATATCTTCTTCAAAGGTATAGCATGACATTTTGCCCAGGGTATTCAGAGGTAAATAGGGAAGGAAGGTGGGTCTGGAGGAGAAACGCTATAACAAATTTTAAGGTGTCTCCCTTATGACCCTCCCCAAATGAAGGAAGAAGCCCACTTAGAGAACACTAGGTAGGCTATATAGTGGTGTTCATATTATTTCAATGATCAAGAGTAGAAAGCTTTTCTAACACAATATTTTGGTTGTTATTCAACCAAGATCTATTGCTGTATTGACATTGGGGACAAACTGACTTCCTAAAAATGTCTAGAAAATGTTACCTGGGATTTTTCTTGTATAAAATAGATAACTCTATTATAGTTACAGTAACTCACAGCAGCTGTTTTAAAATGTTAATAAAAATTCATTTCTAAATTTAATAATTATTTGTGAATCCAATCTATTTGTCAATTCATTGCGAATTAGTCATGAAAAGAGCTTTTAACCTACAAGCTTCATAAAACTGTTTCAATAGTAAAAATTGACAAAGACGATAACGAAATGGTGGCTGTCCAGTGAATGATAGCAGTTAAATGAACCCAGGCCAAGGCAAAATAACATGGTGACACAAGACAAAACCATAAGTGAAACAGAACTATAAGTTGTATTGAACATACTATATTGCTCTATTTAATAAACAATATTGTTTTCCTCCCATACAGATATGGTAGTAAATTAATGAAAAATGAGAAGACAGCTGAGGTTTGTTTTTCATATTTATTTTGAAATAAAAAATGAAGTTCAACATTGCAGAATTAATGGCAACCACAATGCTTGGAAAAATAGATGGCAAGCTAAAATATCTATATAGAAAACAAAGCTTTGTAAATCACCCTGACATAGATTGCTTTTAAATGCTCTAATTCAACCACACTTTAATTATGCATGCACCTCAGAGTTTTAAATGTTCAATAAGAGGATGTCTAAAAAACATCCAATCTGCTCCAAATAAATGCATCTGCTTCTATCTAAACTTAAAAAACACAGCACATGTGGGAGCAACAGAATTCAAAACTATGAATTGGCTCCCCACAAGGAACATAATTGATCGCATACATGTGTAAGCATTATGAAGGAGGAGCCGTGGCTTAATGGTTAGTGCAACTGCATAGTAACCCGAGCTGGCGAAGAGAATTTGGAACTTTACAAAGACAAAAAGCAATTGATTGGCATCAGGAAGGGGATCCGGCCAAGACATTCTTCACTGCCAAATCAAAGTCCCTCTGAAGGGCACCGTCTGAGCCTCAATTGCTGGGGGAAAATGATGTTAAAACTAAAATAAAAAAAATAAAAAATAAATAATGTGTAAGCATTATGAAATTTTATAAAGGAATAGTTCTAGTCTATACTGATGAAATATTCCATCCAATTGAGCAGAGACGAACAACTTGAAGGTTGAAGTTGAAATTGAAACTTGCATTTCACATAACCAACACAGATCACAAAAATGCTTGTCATACTTGGGACCAAAAATATGGAATAGTCTATCTTCTGATTAAAAATCCACAAGGAATATGAATTTATTCAAACACAAAATAAAAAAAAATATTTTTTCATGGTGTACAAAGAGAAGAAAATGCCTTATATGTATTCTTCTGAGACCACACAATCTCTCTAACATCCATGATTTGGTCTCACTAAATTCTACTTTATCTAATAACACTTCTCTGAGAAGCTTTAAAGGTCAAGCTCGTGACAGCTGACTCCAGGGATGTTTGACATGCACAATACAAATACCATACTCATTATTTCCANCATCCAATCTGCTCCAAATAAATGCATCTGCTTCTATCTAAACTTAAAAAACACAGCACATGTGGGAGCAACAGAATTCAAAACTATGAATTGGCTCCCCACAAGGAACATAATTGATCGCATACATGTGTAAGCATTATGAAGGAGGAGCCGTGGCTTAATGGTTAGTGCAACTGCATAGTAACCCGAGCTGGCGAAGAGAATTTGGAACTTTACAAAGACAAAAAGCAATTGATTGGCATCAGGAAGGGGATCCGGCCAAGACATTCTTCACTGCCAAATCAAAGTCCCTCTGAAGGGCACCGTCTGAGCCTCAATTGCTGGGGGAAAATGATGTTAAAACTAAAATAAAAAAAATAAATAAATAAATAATGTGTAAGCATTATGAAATTTTATAAAGGAATAGTTCTAGTCTATACTGATGAAATATTCCATCCAATTGAGCAGAGACGAACAACTTGAAGGTTGAAGTTGAAATTGAAACTTGCATTTCACATAACCAACACAGATCACAAAAATGCTTGTCATACTTGGGACCAAAAATATGGAATAGTCTATCTGCTGATTAAAAATCCACAAGGAATATGAATTTATTCAAACACAAAATAAAAAAACAAATTTTTTCATTGTGTACAAAGAGAAGAAAATGCCTTATATGTGTTCTTCTGAGACCACACAATCTCTCTAACATCCATGATTTGGTCTCACTAAATTCTACTTTATCCAATAACACTTCTCTGAGAAGCTTTAAAGGTCAAGCTCGTGACAGCTGACTCCAGGGATGTTTGACATGCAAAATAAAAATACCATACTCATTATTTCCAATCAGGTCAAGTTTTCAAAATACGACGTTGTAAAAGAATTGCTGTAGCACAATTTTTATTACCTTGAATTTTGGATTTAGCGCTTAACAAAAGACATGCATTTTATTCTTTAAGGTTCTTAGAGGCTTGACAGAGTTGGGGGAAGGGTAGATATGTCCATAACCTGCCAAAAAATACCCATTTTCACTGTTTCAGTTGTCTGGCAAATCTCAGTATATTGTAGTACATTTTACCATTATCGTTTAAATAAAATGTATACTGATTTTAACTGTAACCTGCCTCAGCTGATTTTATCCACCCCCCTCTCCTCCTCTTGTCTCGTTCCACTAAAGAAAAAAAGAATTATTGATACTACCGGGGAAATAAGTCATGATCTATTTATGAAACTAAAGAAAGAAATGCCATTGAAAGTTTTATGACAGTAATTTGAAAATCACAGTAAATTTGCCAGTAAATTTTCACTCCAGTCCATTCCAGTATAATTTTATATCACTAACCATCTGGTATATACCTATTTCAATGTCTAAAATAGAATCAACCAGATGAGAGTTGATGAATTCTCTCCTTTTTAAAAACCATGACAGCTTGGTTTAAGAAATTCCAAAAAATAATACAGCTAGAGATGTTTAAATCTAAAATATTGGCGAACAATCAAGTTGAGTGCAATGCAAAATAGATTTTTGAGACGTTTAATTGACAGATACTATAATACAATATGACCTTATAACTCATATGAAATGTGTTTTCATAAACAAACCATAGATTACATAGATATGTCATATAAACTCACTTTGGTTGTTAACGATGTACATTGGATATTTCCCAGACTCAGAGCTTTTTCTCAATTTATAGTGAATTAAAAATAGAAAGGGCACCTTAAGAGTGTTATAAATGCAACCACTTCCTGACACATGGCCTATCATTCCGATTCCAGGTGAAAACGATACACATTTGGCACATTAGGTAGCCACTGATACTGTACGACTACCTTACCGTAATTATCCAACAAGTGTTCACTTTCAAGAAGTTGCCAAGTTTACCATTTCTAAACCCTTGAGATTAAATATGGACTCGATGATAGTATGTTATACAGCAATCGACGAGAAGATAAGGAAATTTGGTGGGTAGTAAAATACATCATTTTTATCTTGAAAATTCTGAACTTTATGGACTCAGAGGAAGCCATAGATGTAAGAGCTTTATCATGTCATGAGTCGTAAGCTTTTTCTGAGCTTGGAAAAAGCTTACGACTCATGACATGATAAAGCTTTTACATCTATGGCTTCCTCTGAGTCCATAAAGTTCAGAATTTTCAAGATTATTAGGGAAACTTATGGAGAAGTTATTCTTCAGCGCTGCCGACGTCTGGAAAGAACAAAGATCAAGATTGCTGAATTTACCAATCACTTAAGGTATAAAGAGCCTGACGATGGGAGAAGTATCTCTCGAAACGTAGCTCAGAAAAAGCTTACGACTCATGACATGATAAAGCTTTTACATCTATGGCTTCCTCTGAGTCCATAAAGTTCAGAATTTTCAAGATTATTAGGGAAACTTATGGAGAAGTTATTCTTCAGCGCTGCCGACGTCTGGAAAGAACAAAGATCAAGATTGCTGAATTTACCAATCACTTAAGGTATAAAGAGCCTGACGATGGGAGAAGTATCTCTCGAAACATAGCTCAGAAAAAGCTTACGACTCATGACATGATAAAGCTCTTACATTACATCATTTAATGTTTAAATCCATGATTAAAACTAAACTGATAAAGAAATCCCTGCAAACGTCTCTCCTTTCTTTTCTTAATTATTTTGTTTTCATTCATAGTTACAAAATATTTTTGAAAGCAACTTACAGATATATACTTGAAGAAAGAAAATTTTGAGTGCATACAAATACAGCCTTACCTCCAAATAGCCACATCTTTTCAAACACTGCCAGGCTTGATTTCAAATAATTGCTAAGTAAAGTGATCATCAAATGGAAGCAAATATTAATACAAATATTAATATAAATATAAACTATGGAACGAACACAAATCTGCTGACGACTATCGAACTGATGGCGTCATTATATTGGTTCTTCAGCGATTCGAATTCTTCTCAAGGAATAGAAATCAAACGTCTGAAAAGCGAGTGTAATAATACACTACCGTAATTATTCGATTTACCACACCCTACTCGAATAAGCGCACCCTACTCGAATAAGCGCACCCCTTGAATAAGCGCACCCCTCGAATAAGCGCACCCTTTGGAACCCAAAAAGGTTAATAAGCGCACTTCCTCAATTAAGCTAACCCTTTTTGACAGATTTTCTTTTCAACAACCGCACCCTTTTTTCAAAGTAAAAAATTGAAGGTCAAGAATAAAAGCATCAAAAACATATATTTTAGTGAGTATATTCTATTATGTTTTTAACATCATAGAATATACCATTCTTACATAGAACATAACATTCTTATGTTTACAGATATCTTTGTATTTGTTAATTTCATTTTTGAACTTGATGAATGTCGACGTTGATATTTTAGACATTTGGACATTTAGTGCTTTGTAAGTTTACTTCGTACTGTTTGAACTGATAAAAATATTTTTGGGATTTAGTGCTTTAGAAATTGACTGAATTTCCCAATAAGAGCACTCCCTCAAATACGCGCACCCCCTGAATAAGCGCACCGTGAGCTTAATCGAATAATTACGGTACTACATAAAAGAAAAATACTATTTTTTAATTTTTTCCTTATTTATTTTCAAAACGTGCAGAGAAGACCAAATGCTTGAGCCAGTGGTTTAATATTTGCAATGATTTAATGCGGTAACGAAAACCATATTGTCATTATTAGTGTCATTATTATTGTTATTATTATCATCATCATCATCCTTTCTTCACGCCTTTTGTTGTTTGGTGGCTTTTGTCTAAGCAGCGGATTGAATGTCTCAATCTTAGATGTCCTGAGTTCTTCTAATTGTCTTTTTTGCCATAAATATGTCATTTGTCTCATCTTAAGTTGTTCAGCATAGCTCTTAAAGTTATTACACAGTTGACTAAGGGCTCCGATGACGATTGGTATTATCACTACTTTCCTGACACTCCATAGCTTCGCCACTTTGCTTCTAAAGTCTATTACAACGATGTCTGGTCTTCTTCATAGCACAATAAATCCACTGCATTTGTGTGTTTAAGGTAGACTTGGGCTTCAAGTTAGGTTATCTACAACTGATACTGGTAACATGTAACCCAATACTACCTGTCATGGTCGCGTTCTGTGACTAAACTGACTCCCCCACCACGCGGTATCTGGTAAGGAGGTCGTGTATGAGCACCTAGTAGGACTTAAAAGCAAGAACTGTCAAAGGAAGTGAGATCCGAAGGGCGTCCATACACTGAATTAGGCAGCCGTGATTGAGTAATGGATGGTTCGAAGAAGGATTCAAAGTCTTTAGACAATGGCAACAGCACGTAAGCCTAAAGTGCGTCATACGTCCTACATACCGGCAAAAAAACAGGTTTTACAATCGCGTCAAAGAAGGGAAGGAGACAACTTCGGAGGCAGTGAAAAAATAGTTATTCAAAACAGTAGAGGGTATGTTTTCAAAGAAAGGAGCAACAAGAAAGCATAAATCGATCACGGACGAGATTCAGTCATTGATACAAGGCAGAAAGAATATTAAAAACAGCAAAGGTGATGAATACACAGCAAAGGACAAAGGAATCTGGTTAAATGCAAAGTGACAAAAGCTATCTGCCTGCATGCTTCTTTTGCTGGAAGCCAGGCTATGTAGGACCTGGTTGTGTCAAAGCAAAATGTGGGTCAATGTTAGCTGAAAATTTTTTTTAATTGATGAAAAGCATATGGGGTGTTAGGCAGGGGTGTGTGTTGACACTATATATTTAATATTGTTACAATCAATCAATTCTACAGGAAATAGAAGGAATAACGTCTGAAAGTTGGTGGACAGTACATAAGTAATTTCTGATATGCAAATGACACAGCCTTTCTTGCTGAATTAGTAGAAGACCTTCAAGAACTGCTAGACGTGACAGTCATAGATAGTGAAAAGAAGGAATTGTTGAAGTTTTGCAGGAAAAAAGAATACATGGTTGTCATGGCCAAGAAAGGTACTCTGAAATGCAAGTTAAAAATAAAGGATCAAATAATCAAACAAGTGTTATTCAGTAAACTATTCAAGAAGTACTATCACAGAAGATACAAGATGTACAACAGAGATAAAAAAGTATTTGTTATTGCCAAAACAGCGTTTTCAAAACTAAGTAGGCAGAGTAGATTACGGGCCTGATTGGGTTGTGAAGTTTGGCCATTAATGTCAGATACCAAAAAGCATTTGGAGAGCTGTAAAATGTGGTTCTAAAGACTTAGAAATTTTGTTGACGCAAGGAGTATCCAACGAGGTATTAAAAAGAGCTGGAAAAAGTAAAAGTTTCTCTTGGAGGTAATAAGAAAGTAGATGCGATTTGTAAGACACACTTCACTAAAAAATGAGCTGGAAGACATAGTACTGACTGCCAATATTGAAGGGAAGAGGAGCAGAGGAAGAAAACGGATACTCTGGGTGTCCACTTTGAATGAATGGATAGAAGACAGAGTCAAAAGTACCAAAAGACAGACAAAAGTGGCATTCCATCATCGTCTACGTCGTCGGATAAGCTACCTAGGAAAAAAGTACATATGGTATGTGGTATATACGGTGGTTTGTCCACTTTAGATCGTGTTATATTATTTGGATCCTCTAGAGCAGGGGTTGATCGTTTTGCTGAACTGCTTTCCGTCAATTCTTCTCTAAATTACACTGATGCCCTATTACAAAACTGATAAGGTTTTGGACTCCGTCTTTATAAATCCAAGATTTATTGCATAGGTTATTCATGGAGTTGGTGAATTTAAAGTTCCTGTTCTCCATTCGATTACGGTGGTCGACTTGAAAGAGAATACGTCTGAGTAGTCTCCTTTGCAGTTAAAATATTTTAATCTTTGCCCAGAGGAGTCTTCTTTTCCGTCCGCCTGAAAAGTTTCTAATTTTGTTCCTGCTTTGAAGAATGCAGGTGGTCCTTTTGATTCTAATAAATACTGACTGTAAGTCTTCTTTTTGTCATTAGTATTGTCTTCGAATTGCGTATTAACAACGTATTGATGAAATTATTGCAAAAACCTAGGTCCTTTTGTTAGCTGATTTAGAGGATCTCGCTCCACTGATGACTTTTTGACTGTAATCACGGTAAGTATCTAAAAGTTTAAGGATAATCCTTGTGATGGACGTGCTAGAGGTCTGAATATTTATCTAACGTGGTGGTGGCATTTGGCCAATGCTGCTGGGAAGCCATATCGTAAAAGTTATTTCAACGTTCGTTCTCCAAAATAACTGATATGGTCATCGACTGATTTTTCACGATTTCAATTCACCATCTGGTCAACTATTTCATCTTTGTACTATTTCTTCTACATTTCTGTTCACTCTCATTCCCTATTTCTCAGTTCATTTCTGTTATTGTCATCGTTTTGTCTTTTTCTTCAATTCTTCAATTCAACAAAAACTTTGAGGCACTGACATAAACAGGCCATGGACAAAACGATGACAATGACAGAAATAGTTGACCAGATGGTGAATTGAAATCGTGAATAATCAGTCGATGACCATATCAGTTATTTTGGAGAACTAACGTTGAAATAGTGTGTGTGTGGAAGGGGTTTTTTGTACATGTATTCCTTTCTCTTAAAAAGTAAAATTCGTGTTACACCGCCAAAAATTACATCTGATAAGAATTTAATATTTAATTCTGGCTTTCCTAAAGGTTCCATTTTTGCTTCAACTCTCTTTCTTCTTTACATTAATGATTTTCCTAGTAATTTGCTTCAGTCCATCAAGATATATGCTTATGATATAAGCTTGATCTCTAACATTGGCCAGAAGGCAGTTCAGCATGAAAAAATCAAACTTGCCGAAGACTTCAAGTCTGACCTTTACGGTGTCAGAGAATGAGGAAAAAACCAGCGGAGTTTTTGTAAGCGGCAAAAGCCTAACGGTTCTATTTTAATAGAAAGCTGAGGCCTTACTTCCTTCTGATATTCATGCACTTTCGCTTTGATGCTAACCCTGGTGAGGTTGTTTCTTCTTTTGAGGAATGCTCATCAACAAGGGTGCTTGGTTTGCCATTTTTTTCAAATCTCTGAAGGCTCTGTTATATAATTTTTTGGCAAGTCTGATTTTAAAAACGCTAATACTTCTATCGCGCTAGAGAGTACCCTATGTATGAAATCATCTTATTTCTCTATCTGCCATACGTCCTTGTATGTAGTACTCTTGTCATATATGGACAGATGCTTCTTCATCTCATTTTGATGTTCTTCATCGAGTTCGGAGACCGGCTTGTAATCTTTATTTCTCCTCTGAGATAACAAAGTCCCTAATGTTAAAATCTAATTGTAGAAATGTGAAAATTGTGTGGATTGAACTGAGAAAGATAAGTGAAATTTATAGTTTCAAAATTATTTGGTTAAGAGCATAGCTCTTGTAGCTCAGTTGGTATAGCATGTGGCCATGAAATTGATAAGCACCGATTCGCACCCAGTTATGAATTCAAGGTTGTGTCTGTAATCCGCAAACAAACTTACAAAAAATAATTTAGGGTGCCGCTGAGACCGCTAATGCCGCCAATGCCGCTAATGCCGCTAATGCCGCTAATGCCACTTGTGCCGCTTGTGCCGCTTGTGCCGCTTGTGCCGCTTGTGCCGCTTGTGCCGCTTGTGCCACTTGTGCTGCTTGTGTCACTGGAGTCGCTTTTAAATGGGGATTTACAAAGAGCCAACAAAAACAACAAAAAGCGAACTATCCAATGAACATTTTAAGGTTATTCTTCTGTAATATACACTAAAGAACAAATGTTTCATGTTCTTTCACTTCTCGATACNAAACTTACAGAAAATAATTTAGGGTGCCGCTGAGACCGCTAATGCCGCCAATGCCGCTAATGCCGCTAATGCCGCTAATGCCGCTAATGCCGCTAATGCCGCTAATGCCGCTAATGCCGCTAATGCCGCTAATGCCGCTAATGCCGCTAATGCCGCTAATGCCGCTAATGCCGCTAATGCCGCTAATGCCACTTGTGCCGCTTGTGCCACTTGTGCCGCTTGTGCCGCTTGTGCCGCTTGTGCCGCTTGTGCCGCTTGTGCCGCTTGTGCCACTTGTGCCGCTTGTGTCACTGGAGTCGCTTTTAAATGGGGATTTACAAAGAGCCAACAAAACAACAAAAAGCGAACTATCCAATGAACATTTTAAGGTTATTCTTCTGTAATATACACTAAAGAACAAAAGTTTCATGTTCTTTCACTTCTCGATACTGTACAATTCTTAGATTTTAAACTAGAAAAAAAAAAGAAATCAGCTAGGCTACGCCAGTGACATACATTATTATCAGCTAATAAATATCATTAATACAACTTGTTGTAAGTCATTCGAACTAAAATACCCGAATTATTCTGCTAAACTCAACAAATCCTTTAATTTTTGTTGAACAGGGATTCAGCTGTTCGGATGGCGCGTTGTACTAATATGATGTTTGATTTCTATTTCCCATAAAGTTTCAAAGTATACAACAAAGTCAATATTGTATGTATAGATTAACAAATATGAAAATTTGTATCTTGATATTCAAAAGAAACAGATTAACGCCTAATTTATTGATATTATCACACTTAAGTAATTACGGTAAACCACTAGACATGTTAAATGCAATGGTCCATACAAAAAATTCATCTATCTTATTCTATGTATTTTTACAAGTGCAGGTCTAAATTCTAAGGATTAGCTACTCATACATACACATTTTAACCAGTGATAACCTCGTTCATAAGCAGTGGCATTTTTTAACGAAGAACCTGTCCCATCCTATTTCTCAAAGAACCGTCCCCATTTAAAAGTTGACGGTTACACAGTGAACCAGTAGTTACATTTTTCATAGCAGTGATAATATATCAAGTAGCAGAGATGGAACAGATTGGCCGATTCATTTAGTTTAGGAGAAGGATGCTGACACAAAAATCGTCAACATTCTCAAAACTGGTCTTCAATTTTTGAAATTTGTATGGCATTGACAGGGAATTGAACAAATTAAGGGATTTTAAAATGCCTTTTCAGAAAAATAGCGCCAGCCTAGATTCCAAGACAAATAATTGCTATCACGGTGCCTGAATACGAATGTCGTCCTTCTCATTTCAGACACAAATTATTATAGTAAAATTAATTTTTATGGCATTAATAATTGGACATTTTTTTAATCAAATAACTTGATGTACAACTATTCTCAATACCAATATAAATTAATTAAATCTATTACTTGTTCGTTTGTTTGTTTGTTTGTTATGTTCGTTGTAAAAAATTGACGCCTCCCCAAGATTTGAAGTTTCACAAGAAACTTGTAAATGAAAGAAATTAATTCATTTGCAAATACACATTTTATTATTAATATCTTTCTGCTATTTTGTTTTAAACAATCGCAATAAATTTATTCTCAGAACATCTTGGAAATAAGCTCAGCAAAATAACCGAAGTATACTATACTTATATTTTTATGTTTGTTAATACTATTAAGATAAGACAACTTAAACTTTTCTTCAGAGTATCTGACAAGTGTGAGTCATTGCAGAATAAGGGTAAGCCCAAGAGACGTTGTGCCCTTCACTTTATAAGTAATTCCTGAAGATTTTAGTACTGTAACATTTCAGACACACTGAACCAGATCCGAATTATACACTAAAATTCTGGAACATCAAAACACTCTCTAAACCTTCCAATAGGGAAGATATAAAAAGAGAGATTTGATTTGGAAATACATTGGTCAAAATAGCTTTCCTNAACCTCGTTCATAAGCAGTGGCATTTTTTAACGAAGAACCTGTCCCATCCTATTTCTCAAAGAACCGTCCCCATTTAAAAGTTGACGGTTACACAGTGAACCAGTAGTTACATTTTTCATAGCAGTGATAATATATCAAGTAGCAGAGATGGAACAGATTGGCCGATTCATTTAGTTTAGGAGAAGGATGCTGACACAAAAATCGTCAACATTCTCAAAACTGGTCTTCAATTTTTGAAATTTGTATGGCATTGACAGGGAATTGAACAAATTAAGGGATTTTAAAATGCCTTTTCAGAAAAATAGCGCCAGCCTAGATTCCAAGACAAATAATTGCTATCACGGTGCCTGAATACGAATGTCGTCCTTCTCATTTCAGACACAAATTATTATAGTAAAATTAATTTTTATGGCATTAATAATTGGACATTTTTTTAATCAAATAACTTGATGTACAACTATTCTCAATACCAATATAAATTAATTAAATCTATTACTTGTTCGTTTGTTTGTTTGTTATGTTCGTTGTAAAAAATTGACGCCTCCCCAAGATTTGAAGTTTCACAAGAAACTTGTAAATGAAAGAAATTAATTCATTTGCAAATACACATTTTATTATTAATATCTTTCTGCTATTTTGTTTTAAACAATCGCAATAAATTTATTCTCAGAACATCTTGGAAATAAGCTCAGCAAAATAACAGAAGTATACTATACTTATATTTTTATGTTTGTTAATACTATTAAGATAAGACAACTTAAACTTTTCTTCAGAGTATCTGACAAGTGTGAGTCATTGCAGAATAAGGGTAAGCCCAAGAGACATTGTACCCTTCACTTTATAAGTAATTCCTGAAGATTTTAGTACTGTAACATTTCAGACACACTAAACCAGATCCGAATTATACACTAACATTCTGGAACATCAAAACACTCTCTAAACCTTCCAATAGGGAAGATATAAAAAGAGAGATTTGATTTGGAAACACATTGGTCAAAATAGCTTTCCTATCAAGATTTCTGACACTTGTACACTGCATGGATGCAGGCGATTTATATTTACATCAATGCTGCAGGTATGCAGACCTAAAGAGAGAAGAAATAATAGCTCTGTACAAAATGACGTTTAAGTATTTACTTCCATTTTACTTTTGTATTTCTTGTTTTCATATGAGTGTTAAATTTTTGAAATTATTGAACAAACAGTGATTTATCACCATGCTTAGATGTTTGGTATTCAAATATACTTTCTGAACACGTTATACAAATTTTTTCAAAAAATTCTTTTGGGGTCCGTTTAACGTTCCAATCATCCCGTCGCTCTCTTTTCAGTGGTGCATAAGGATACATAGTAAAACAGATGGATAAATAAAAGATGGACAGAAAAACAAAAAAGAGAGAAAGAGAGGGAGAGAGAGGGTGTGTATGTGTGAGAGATAGATAAATAGGTAAATAGATAGATAAAAAGATAGGTAGATAGATAGATAGACAGACAGATAGATAGATAGACAGGTAGATAGATAGATAGATAGATAGATAGGTAGATAGATAGAATGATAGATAGATATATAGATAGACAGATAGATAGAATGATAGATAGAGGGATAGATAGATAGAATGATAGATAGATAGATAGATGGATATATATATATATATGTATAGATAGATAGATATATAGACAGATAGATAGGTAGATAGATAGATGGAGATATATATAAATATAGATATATAGATAGATATATAGATAGATAGATAGATAGGTGGATAGAAAGGTAGATAGATAGACAGACAGATAGATGGATAGATAGATAGATAGATAGATAGATAGATAGATAGATAGATAGAATGATAGATAGATAGGTAGCAGATAGATAAATAGATCGGTCGATCGATAGATAGATAGATAGATAGATGGATGGATGGAAAGATAGATATATGGATGGATGGATGGATGGATAGATGGATAGATGGATAGATGGATAGATGGATAGATGGATAGATGGATAGATGGATAGATGGATAGATGGATGGATGGATGGATGGATGGATGGATAGATGGATAGATGGATAGATGGATAGATGGATAGATGGATAGATGGATAGATGGATAGATGGATAGATGGATAGATGGATAGATGGATAGATGGATAGATGGATCGATGGATAGAAGGCTAGATGGAGAGATGGATAGAAGGATAGAGGGAGAGAAGGATGGATGGAGAGATGGATAGA
>RDPX01000080.1:1537622-1548420 GCA_003991215.1 Morbakka virulenta | reverse complement strand
CTCTCTCTTTCTCTTTCTGTCTCTCTCTTTCTCTCTCCCTTCTAATTTATTTTCCACCTGTTTTATTCTATGGATAAATTATTGCATTGAACTTCCACCAGAATCACTTTTCATCTTCAGTACAAATATTTAAAAACGCTATTGACAATTGTCTCTTTCGTATAATAGTAATTAGTTTATTATTGATAAAAAAGATCAAGTATGAACCACCGGAAGCAACAATATTATTGTTATTGCTGGTTATAAACATTTGAGTGATCAAGTTGCAAATGGCAACGAAATATTTCAATGTCAAGTTAATAAATTTTCCAATTTATTTCTTTGTTTTTTTTCCTCATTGAATAAATAAAACAGAATAGTGCAAATATACACATTTCATTTCTAAACATGTTCTTGTATAATACACCAAACGTTTTAAAAATATATTTGATTAAATCAAAATATCTTAAAACAACAAAAACATATTTCATTCTTACTACATCTTCTTCTAATGTCTCCATAGCTTCCATAGTGCATTCACTTGGCCTTCTTAGGTGATCTTCTAGATTATAAACAGACCCATCACTAAATTGTATAAGATTTTTTATTTCCTTGCCATTTCTGGTTGATTCAGGAATTGATATGGCTGATGACGTACCTACGAAAAGGGAAACAAAGCATTCTCTTTGTAAAAGAAATGTAGAAAACAGTTCACAGAAAGACAGCTTATGAAGACGTAAATGGCTGCTAAAGGACCAACTATTTTCTATCCCCAAGTGTTGAACACTAAGAAGAAAGAAGAAGAGACCAGAGAAAAAAAGAACTTGGCAATTTAATTCGGCAGAACAAAAGAGAGAGGGAGGCAGAGAGACAGAGAGGGACAGAGACAGAGACAGACAGAGACAGACAGAGACAGACAGAGCGACAGACATATATATATATATATTTATATATATTTATAAATATATATATATATATAAACATATTAAAAATGGAGGGAGTTTAGTAGGGAGAAAATTGCAGAATACAAGATATGGCAGGGATAGTCACCCTTAGTTTGATTGACAAACCAAAGAATAATATAAGAGTAGCAAAAGAAGATCTAGAAAACAAGATACAATGAATACAGGGACTTGGAGGGGTAATCCATCACATCATTGGAATCAAGGAGCATGAACGAGACAAAGGTTTATGATAAAGATAATGTTAAAACTTAGAATCATGAAAATAAAATTATTGATCATTGTGCTATGATTTTTCCTAAAATGATGATGGAATAATTAAAAGAGTACAAAATAACATTTTAAAATTTAATAACTTTAGTTATTTTATCAAATGGAGGTGTAATGGGGAGATAAATTAATGATGATGATGATGACGATGATGATGACGATGATGATGATGGTGGTGTAGAAAACTCTTTCTTCAAAGCTTTTTATTGACAATATTTGTCAAATATTATTGTTTTTGCAGGCAGTTATCTGAAAGATTTTTAATAAAAATAATAATAAAGCCAGATTGATAAGTCCTAAAAACATAGCAGCTGTGGAATGTGTAGGTATCTAGACGAATCCATCAATGACGTTCTCAGTGAATGTCAAAACTTAGCCCGATGAGAAATTAAAAGAATCCCCGATTGGTTCGGCAAGCGGTTTTATTGGAAGCTGTTTAAAAAGGGCGACTTCCATATTTGTGCTATACAATATAAACATACACCAGAGGTAATCCTTGAAAATGTGAAATTTAGAATACCGTGGAACTTTTTAATTCATACCGAGAGAAGCAGACAGAGAAATTGTAGCAAGACGACCAGGTCTTGTCATTGTTCTTAAAGAAAAGAGGGTAATTATAAACAGTGTGCTTTGTTATCCCTCTTGATTCAAGGGGATTGACCAAAGAGAACGAGAAAATAGTAAATACCAGAATCTCATTATGAAAATCAGAAAATTTTGGAACACTAAGGTCAAGATAACAGCAGTAGTTGCTTATAATTTAGGAACAATATTGCATATAGATGTAAGAGCTTTATCATGTCATAAGGCATAAGCGTATTCTGAGCTACGTTTAGATTGAAACTTCTCCCATCGTCCCCATTCTACATTACCCTGTGGCGCAATAGTTTTGATGCTTAAAGAAAGGATCAAATTATGCAATGGTGAGTGGTAGTCAAGACTGCATAAGAGAGGGCACCCAATAATAATTAAATATGGTCTAGTTAGATACGGCCAGAATCTCCCAATTAGTTATATCCCAAGCTAAATGATTTAACCTACGAGGTCCTGTTTGAATTAGAAAACAAAGAAAATAGTCATTACAAGCAGATATATAAAGCAATACACATCGACCATTTACTTACAGTCATCTTCTTTCAGTGGAGGCAAAAGTAAGGATTGGTTGGGATTTACATTCACATATGGCTGAGGGAGATGCATCATTCTCGCTAATGCTTCAGATAATTCTTGAAAGGTTGGTCGATCTGATGGATGGTGCATCCAACAGGATAGCATTATTGCGTAACTAGAAAAAGTAATTTAAATGATGCTGTTATATTTTACTTTTTGTAAATAGCATTCCATAAAGTTATTGTTTAAAACAAGAGAGGAGAAAATTTAGTCGGTCTAAAAGAAAAATATCAAAACAAGAGATTGTCTCAAGGGCCTTTGACTTAAAATGTTCATGATTTTCTTATTTGTTTGAATTATCATCAAAATAAACCCAACAAACTACAAAAATGGAACTCTTGGATGCGACTTGATCCAACAACCTGACATTAAGAGTCTTTAAGTTCTATTCACTGAGATCCAAAAAGCCAAAAAAAGCTAAAACCACCTTGTTTTGGACTGTTAGAAAATCCGTTGACTCTTTTTACATTGTTTCTCTACTGTTCTCCCAAGGCTGCAAACCACTTCTGTGCAGAGGGTTAATTTTCTTACTTGATTTTTTGTTTCTATCTCTCTTTTTCTCTCTCAAGTGCCATATTCAATGACGTTGGCGACAATGAAAATGTAACAGATTGTTCTCTTCCTTGCCATATTCAGAAGCTGAATCATCTCATCTCCGGTCAAGGTTGCAATACTCTTTAAAAATGTTGTTATTTGCCGTCCCCTAGCTCTCTTTCCTGCCATCTTTTCTGTGATAAATGAACTCTCCAAACCTTCTTTCCTCATACAGTGGCCAAAACACTCCAGTTGGTGCTTTCTCACTGCATTTAGATAACTCTTTGTCTATCTGCCCTCTCTAAAACTGCCATGTTAGTGGTGTGACTAACCCATGTGATTCTCATTAGTCGCCAGAGGAGCCACATCTCTGTTGCCTGCAAACGATTTTCCATTTCCTTGGATATTGTCCAACTCTCACAGCCATATTTCAATGCAGGTAGCACATAACAGTCTAGAATTCTGAGTCTTGTTTTCAAGGCGATCTTCATGTTACAGAGAAGGCTGCTCATTCTTGCAAAAGTTTCCTTTGCAATTGATATCGTCCTCTTTATCTCTTTGTTGCATCTCCCATCCGATGTTATCAAGCTTCCAAGATAATAAAATCCTCCAACCTGCTTCAGAGTCCCACCATGGATGTTGATGTTGCAGATCGATAATTCTTTCTTATTTGCAACTACAAGACAGTCAGATTTCTTGCAATTGATGAACAGTCTCTTTTTCTTACTTTCAGTCACAACTTTATTTAATGTTTCCTGAAGGTCAGATTCTGATATTGCAATAAGTACAAACATCGGTGACACAACAATTAACAACCGGAAGTTGTTAATTCTTGTCATCAAACACCACTGCTCGCAATTCTTCCAGTTCTCTCAGCATCCATTCACTACGTAAGTTGAACAGGTATGGAGAAAGAACACAACATTGACGCACACCTTTCCAGATTTTAACAAATTCGCCCACATAGTTGGTAACTCTGATTGCTGCCGTCTGGTTGCAATACAAGTTTTGGATGATTTTCAGATCTTTTCTGTCGATGTTAATTTTACTTAAGATGTTCATCAGGTCCTCATTTTTCATGGTATTGAAGGCCTTGGTTTAATCAATAAAACACATATACAAGTCTTGCTTCATTTCAATAGGCCTCTCTGATAGCATCTCCATCATGAAAATTGCATTTCTTCTTCCACAGTCTTCAACAAAACCACACTGCAATTTTGGTATTTCTGGTTTGATTTTATTCCTTGGTCTTTTCATCAGTATCTTCAACAAGAGCTTCACTGCGTGGCTCATTAAACTTGTTGTCCTACGTACCTCATATAGTACTGCTCCAGGTTTCTTCAGAAGGGCTATGAAGGTGGACTTGCTCAGTTCTGGAGGTATTTCACCGGAGTTATAAATCGCATTCAGCATTTCTCCTAACTTCACAATTCCCACCTCATTTAAGGTCTTGATCATCTCTACGCTTATCTCATCAGGTTCAACTGCTTTGTTGCTCTTCATACTGTGTGCAACAGAATGCGTTTCTGATTACAGAATGTCTGGGCGATCAATCTGCCGGTTGATAGTGGACCTTCTGTCATCCTCCAACAACTCAGTGGTGTATTCAGTCCACCTCTCAATAATTTGGTCCTTCTCTATGATGACATTTCAATTTTTCAACTTGATGTAAAAAGCTGAAGTACATCCCCTCTTTTCACACATGCCCTTGATATCATAACTGTGCATTTTTGGGGCGTTTGTATGCTTCTATTTCTCTATCTCATCACATCTGCTGTTTGGTCATGTTTCCGTTGCATCAAGACACTTTTTCTTAACCTTCTCATCAAGTTCCTTATACTTCTCTTCATTCTTGACCTTGTGTTTCCTCCACTCTTCTATCAAATCTAGAATGTCTTTTGTCATCCAACTATGTTTATTTTGTTTTTTCTTTGTTGGTATCACTTCTCTTGCTGCTCCTGCAACCGCTTCCCGAAAAACCTGCCACTTGGTCTTCTTCTGGTTTCCTTCATCCTCCAGCACTTCAAACTTGTTGCTCACTTTAAGTGCGTACAATTCTTTGATGTTGTTGTCTTCTTTCAGTGTTGCATAGTCAAGTTTCGTAGGCCCCTGCTTCTTTTGTATTTTCTGGAGTTCCACATGAATTGCACCTATAACTAGTACATGGTCGTTGTTGATGCCTGGTCTTGGATAAGTCTTTGTTTGTGTCTTTCACTGCATTTCTAAATCTCGTTTTGAACGTGATGAAATCCATTTGATTCCCAGCTTTGTTTCCTGGACTTTCCATGTGTATCTCCTTCTGGATGGTTGCACCTTTCAATCCAACGATCTTCTCTTTCATTCCTAACATGTAGCCTATGTAGTCATACAGTATCTCCAACTCTTCCTTCTCTAACCTTTGCGTTCAAATCTCCTAAAAGCATGGTGATCTCATCGGATTTGCACTGTTTCATAGCTCTTTCCAGGTCTTCATAAAATACAAAAATGTCGTTGTCATCACTGTCTGCAGTTGATGCACAAGCTTGAATTATAGCTAGATAAAATAGTTTTCCAGCCAATTTCACTAGCACTATTCTGTCTGATACTCCCCAGTGTTCAATTAGACTCTTAGATGTAACTTTATCTACCAAAACTTTCACTTCTCTCTAATAAGTTGTACCTCCTGAAAAGATCACAGCACATTCTACAGATATAAAGAATACAGTATCTGTCCATTTTGTCTCACTTATCCCAAGGATATTAGCTTTGAGTCTATCCATTTCTTTCACGACACGAGGTTATCCAATTTGCCAGCCTGATACAAAGCTCGCACATTCCATCTGTCTGCTTTCAAAGACACTTTTCTACGGTTCGTATTTCACTTTTGCGTGGCAGCTTGATGACGATCGGGTCCCATCCACTGCAAATGGAAGCTCTTACCGAGCAAGAGCCTGCCTTTTAATAAACCATTCTCCTTTACGCTGTTGTTGACCTGACGTTTCCTTCACATTTTGATGGCATAACTAGGGTAATACTGTAGTGGTTTGCAATTGCCTTCTACAGGGTGGGACACGGGTGACCACCATTTTCCCTCTCCACTATTCTTCCGCAAGAAGACTGCCATTGACAGATGGAGGTCGAGTGAAACTCATCCAGCTTCACTACCGATTGTTACTGCTGACCCCAGCTTGCTAGTTTCGGTTTTGGTCATTACCATAACCCTGGTCAGGAAGCTTGGGGTACCTAGTCTTGCCCAAAGAACTGCCCTAGTCTATGGAGTCAGACGTACTTGTTGGGTAGCCGTCGTTGGCTCTTTTGAGCCGGCACCCTTACGATGAATTTTGTTTTTAGTTCCATCTGGGTGTCCAGTCATCCACCTCACCAGTACTCAAATGATTTTGGTGGGAGTATGGATTTAGTCCCCCACAACCTGACTCTGAACAGGTTGCACTGAATACAGGGTACCTGTAGCCGGACCTCCCGATTTGCCTCCTCGTCACCACAAATTTAAAAATCTTTGCATTTATTGCTTTTTCCCTCTTTTATTTCTCTCTTCAAAAACATGTATATACACGTAGTATGAAACTCGTCAGAGAGAAATGAATTGCGCATAATACTCCTAGTGAAGTAGCTGAGGTCCAAACTGGGATCCACTTGCACAGTAAGCTGTTGATTTAAACACTCAACCATAAATGCTTTGTTTTATTACCATGTAGATATTCCCAAAATTAGAACAAGCGTGTTTGAATTATGAAATAAACTCTATTTGAAGGGCTAGGTCCAAGTGCATCCCCAAAAAGCCTTAAGAAAAAAATTCAATGCATGCCTCTTTCGAGGACACATTCTGCACAATTTTTAATGTGGACATCAATTTCTATCACTGGTAAATAATGAATGGAAGTTCATAAAATACACTGTTTATCAAGAATTAAATCTGTGATAAAAAATTGAGATTACGGGTTTTCCTGTGTATTGAACAGGGGCAATAATTCTGTTCATTAAAGAAACAAATTCAGCTGTGTCATACCCAGACACCAGTAGTCTTGAATGCCATTTGACTTATGATCCAAATGCTCCAAAAACCTTACTACAGCACACAAAGACGTGAAAAATCAGAACCTTAAAGCTGCGTTTTCTTGGAAACGGCTTAAATATCAAAAAGTTTATGAAACAAAATTTTTTTCAAAATGACCAACTTTTTGGAAAAATAGAAAAAGAGATGAAAACTAACGAGTGTTTAACCCACCATGCTGTTGTGATCTGGAGATAGTAATATTTGCTTGCATGATGATTCAACCTAATATTAATGCACATTTCATAACATAAATTTTCCATTTTATGTGCATTAACATTAGGGATAAGTGGGATGGTACACTTTTTAATTTTTAAAGCTTAGTTTACATGAAGGCTCACTCGAACACATTCCACACCTTAGTTTGAACAACTATTTCCTGATTAACTGTAACAAACTGACTCAATATGTAATCGTGGCACTGTCTTCCAAAAAAGAGTTAACAAAATTATCACGATCAAAAGTTATCGGGTATTTTTGTTTTAATTTTTTTGGTTAAACATAGGCAAAATAACAAATCGAAATCCTTTTTGAAATTGTATGATTTATGGAAACGTTAAGTATGTCCGCCAAGTCTTATACTTATCCCACCCTTTTTATCAGTTCGATTAGTAAGTAATATTTGATAGAATGTCTATGGGATTTGTACTGGGAAAGTTCCCCAGTACAAATGAGGAGGTCCGTTAAGTGATAAACTATTTGATCTTATCCCTAAGAGCTGTATTGGACTAACGAATAAAGGTAAAATCATTTCAATTGCTAAATAATTTGAGCATATGTATTTCAAAATGAAATAATTACATTTCATCTGAACAACTGTCAGGTTTCTCCAATCGTCTTCCTTCCATTAGAAAACGCAGAAGATCCTTATCAGAAACAAGAGGATAAGGAAAACCACCTACAAGAAAGAAGATTCGATTAAATTATATTCTGAAGCGATTTTTACAGATATGATTCCCCTGCTAACAATATCTCACATATATGTGTTGCACTCCAACATTAACACTTTGCGTTTCGTGAAATAGGTCTATTAGTTAACCACTTTAATAAACAAACGCCTTTCAGAGTGTACGTTTTTAGCAGCATTATGGAGAGGGATTTTACTCTCTCTCTCTCCCCTCCTATCGTTTTTGAGCTCATGATAATCCCTGGTAAGGGACAAAAACTGATTGGCTTAAAACAATGTCCTTCCGATCGCCAACTGATCTCTTTTTCTAATAGCCAAAGTTGTCTCCATTCAAGAAATCAAATCAAGAAACTACTTGAATACAGTGCAGCAGAGATAGGCACTATCTGCAACCCTATGAGAGATAAACTGAAAAGGCGTTGGACAACATTTTCCCATGACTTGTAGGTATGGTGCAATTTTTTTCCACACAATTTCAGGAGGGTCAAGTTCTTTTTATCTTATATTTGATGCCTTAGTTTAGGCATTTTTTTTCTTAGACACTTTTTCATACCTAAGAACATACCTAAGAGCATACCTAAGAACATACCTAAGAACATACCTAAGAACATACCTAAGAACATACCTAAGAATATACCTAAGAACATACCTAAGAATATACCTAAGAATATACCTAAGAACATACCTAAGAACATACCTAAAACATTCGTAAAAACTGCTGAGTCTGTCAATTAATGTTTATAAAGTAATACAATTTAGATGAAGAGGATTTGGAATTGCAGAAAAGTGAAAAATATAAATACTTTTAAAAAATTACATTCCTAAAAATGCAATTGTAATATCAGTTTCAATAGTACATACCTAACGTACAAATTTCCCATAGGACAATTCCGAAGGCCCATCTAAAATTAGGAGAGAAAAAAAGAAATGAAGAAGTTCTTCTATGTTTGGCAGCCAAAGGAAAGGTTGCGTGTTCTATCAGTGCTTTAAAGTCATCAATAAGTACTTTCAGATTGGGAGGGATTTTCTTGGAAATTATTTCTGTCGTGGTCGGGACAAATATTCAATTTACCATCCGTCTGCCTTTTAAATGGCAACAATAGGGTTAATTGTGGAAATAAATTGATTAGCAAACATAGAGCGTGGTCTAAAGGGAATTAATTAATAATATTTGACAATAATATGCGTTTTAAGAATTAAATTGAAACCAGTACCTTGGGCTATAATGGGTAAAAGTTCACTTTAGTTGTCGGAGCTCCTTCTTAACACTACTTTATACTTGCAACCATATCTTTTATTTCTGATTTCAGCCTTATCACCAAACAGACTACGGACCACATCCTGCAATGTCCAGACGCCCCAAATTGCAACTTCGCTGACTTAGAGGAAGCCCACACCATCGGCAATACCATGTGCCCACTACTGGTCAGAATCATAGAAAATAAAACCGTGTGAGACTCAATGGAAGAAGAAAAAGGAGAACGAAATCTACGATGCAGACATTAAAAGCAGCAGGGATGGATTCTTTGGTGTGTCTTGCAAATGGAGCTAGACAGTTTCTTATATCATAGGTTTATCAAAGCAGTAGCTAGAAATTCAGCTAAAAATCAAAGAAGGGAGAAGAAAAGTGGGAAAAAGTATTTTCAGTTGAGATTAAATTTCTTAATCACTCATTACAAGAGCAACAAAAATCAGGTTTTCTCCAGTGAAGTCTAGTAGAGCCCTGTCGTCAAAAACCAGGCAGTTATTCCGACCATCTTTTTAATAATAATTAATTAAAATTGGTGAGAGGTTGACTGCTTTAAAAATTCTTTGTTATATACAGAGAATAGCATTTCTATTGTTTCAGGAGACAATAGAATTGCTCTGCACCATGTTTCAGTCTGTTGTTTAGTTGCACCGGTTAGTGTGGCTGTGCAGTCCGCAGGCTCTATTACAGTTACTTCAGGTGAAAATTATGCCTGGCTATGTCGGTGCTGATGCTGTCTTCTGCCGTCTGCGCGCTCTTTTCTAAACCCACTGTACCGCTCTTCTCGTCTCGCTTTTCTGGATGCTGGCCTTCACTGCTGATCTCCAGCTGCTTTGGTCTACTGCAACTGTTTCTCATGCTGCCCGGTTGATGTCACTTACCTTCTTGTAGCGTTTACAAATGTAAGCGTACGACAGGTCTTCCAGCAGGTTTGGAGGCAGTAGCAAACTTTTCGCAAAAAAAATCCTTGGGCATCCGCCAGTCGTCCGTTCACCTGACTTGGTTTAGATAACGCAGATGCTTTGTGAGAGAGAAACACAAACATACTTGAGATATCTGCCTGGTTAAGGACGAGTTTTGTTAGTGACATGGTCATGCATTGTTTTTTCCAGGTTCCTTATGTGGTTGCGCAGATGGGAGGTGTTGAGTATGTACTCTTGGCGGGAGTAGAGGACCCACTCGTCGCTGCCATAAAGCAGGGTGCTGAGCACCCAGCCTCAGCATATTGATGTTGATCGTGGGTATGGGGTTGTTTCAGGCCCTCTTTGCCAACCGAGCAATGGACATTGATGTCTGCTGATCTGCGTGTTGAGCTCGGCATCCAAGGAAAGGTTGCTGTAGATGGTGGAGCCGAGGTATATGAAATCCATCATAACCTCAAGGATGAAGTTATCAATGGAGATGCTTGGGGAGATGTCCACATAATGGCCAATTATGTTTTTCTTCTTGAACTTAATGGTCAAACGTACTCCCTGCATGCGCAAAGGAATTGACGAGTCACTGGAGTGCCTCTTCAAAGCGTGCAGTCAGGGGCATCAGCGAGATGTATCTCTCTTATAAGAACCTGGCACATTTTGGTCTCCGCTCGTAGGTGGGGGGGGGGGGGCGGGTTGGAAAAGGCTGGCATCGCTTCTTGTGGGGAGGTACACTTTTTTCTCTCCCTAGTTCAGGGGGGA
>RDPX01000080.1:1512442-1537610 GCA_003991215.1 Morbakka virulenta | reverse complement strand
GGGGTGGGGGGGGGGGGGTGGTGAGTTTGAAAAGGCTGTCATCGCTTCTTGTGTGGAGGTACACTTTTTTCTCTCCCTAGTTCAAGGTGTATGAAAACAGTAGAGAAAAGAATATGCCGAAGAGTGTTGTGGTGAGTACGCATCCTTGCTTCGCTTCCCTCCGCACTTGATTGGGAATGGTTCTGCAGATAGCTCGTTGTACTGGACAGTGCCCTGAGTTACTTCATGAAAGGACCTGACCATCGTGAGGAGCTTGAGGTGGGGGTGGGGCATCCAATCTTCTGCAGGAGAATGAACAGCTATTTCCCGCTGACCAAGTCAAAAGCTTTTGTAAGGTCAATGAATGCCATGAGTAATGGACGTTTCTCCTCTCCACACTTCTTTTGAAGTTATTTTAAGGAGAAGATCATGTCGACTGTAGATTTTTCAGCTCTGAACCAACACTGTGCTTCAGCATATACACGCTCAACAATTGGCTGCGGTCTGTTGGGCACTACGATAGCAAAGGGCTTCCCAAAGGCGCCGGAGAAAGACGTTCCATGGAATTTGTTGCAGTCAATGCTGTCACCCTCGTTCGTATATAAGAAAATGATGTTAGCGTCGAGCATCTCCTGAGGTACAGTCCCTTCTTTGTTATAAATCCTTTGTTACGTACAGAGAATAGTACATTCAGGTCAAATGTATTAGACTTGGCATAGTAGTTTTACTCCAGAGTGAACGAAAACGACCAAATGGAAATAAATTAAATAGGTTTGCCACCAATTACAAGTTTACCCGTAGTACTCTGCTATCTGAAAATGGCCGACTTCGACAATACTCGTCTTTCATATCACTTACGTTGTGTATGCTTAAAGATCGGAGAAAGAAACATTTAAAACTAATTTCAGTTGAGGCATATTTAAGAAAGCTTTGAATTTATGTTAAGGCATTTTCACAACATTTTTTGGTTATTGAGGTTAGTTAAAAAAAATCGTTTTTAACACTTTAATTCCTGTGAGAACTTCTTGGATACAATTCCTTGTTTCCTCCAGAAATCTTAGAAATATAATTAATTCAAATGTCGTCTACTGTAGCCTAAGGCATGTGCTTCCAAATATGTTTTGATTTTTTTATGTTTACAACAGCTGCAGCTGCGAATCTACTGGTATTTGGGTGTGATAATGGATATCTTTATTCTGAGATCCATCTACAAACTGCTATATAAATATGCTTGTATTTGGGTATACCAAATATTCTATCGACAGGCCCAACTATGAGAATATACAAATTTTAAAATAATACCATAGGAGGTTTTTTTGAGATTATTTGAATGACAAAATGTTGATCGGAAAACACTCCACAAGCCCAATACTTCTGGTCGCTCCTCCGAGTATTTTGGTGTGTCAACAGAATATGATACTTTGTACAGAGTGTTAACATGTTAACAGCAACTGTTGAATCATTGATTGTTTCAAGTACTGTAAAGTGAAAGAACTAGATAATAAAGTTGAATCAATGTTATCACTTACATATCACTCTGTGGTGTATAAATTTGTTCTCGAATTGCCTCGACAGACAACCAGCGCAGAGGTATCTTCCCACCACTTTGCTTTACGTATATTTCTCCACTCCTTGAAAGTCCAAAGTCAGATATTTTAAGTACTTTGTTTTCGCCAACAAGAATATTTCTGGCTGCCAAGTCTCTGTGTACTATATTTCTTGATGAAAGATAATCCTAAATAAAAATGAAATATCAAACAAAGGTTTGCCTATTTTTGAAAATGGAATTATGCGTCGGTAATATGTGGGGGTTTTTTAACAAAGAAAGGCATTTTACCTACTGCTATAATCTTAAAAACATTTTTATGCTAAATGATCACTTTGTTCTTTCTTAAGTTATAAAGTGTTTAATGATTTTTCAGGAGATGGATCTGTTTTTACCCTAAAGGTAGCGTATTAAGGGGAAGATATCAAGATTGATGGAAAACGAGACAAAGTAACAACAGCCAGGATTAAAAAAGGAAAGATTTATTGAAACGAAAGATAAATGAAACCTGTAATCTTATTTTTGGTAGTACAGTCATCTTTGATTACTATTATTTGATTATATTCAAATTAACCAATGTCAATGTTAAATTATACCTTAAAGTAGGAATCCACTGACAGTAGAAAAAAAGCATGGTTTTATTGAAGTTTCTTATCTACTTGTACCCGTTTTTCTTGTAGGTGCAAAGACCAATTATAAAGACTGTCAGTATAATACCGATGGAACGATGTTTTCACATAAAAAGAGAACATGCTATAGCAAAAGCCAAATTCCTTTCTCAATCACAATATTGTCAAGTACTGTCAATGATTCTTTGATTTTGGTATCTTTCTATCACATTGCAATCAGTAATTATGAAAGTCTCAAGATTATACGAAAGACAAATATTTAGAAAAGGTATATACATTGCATCTATTGCTAAGTAACTCTAACTGATTACAATAAGGTAATAGAAATATCTTTATAGAGTCGAAGCTACTTCTAGGCAATAATCTAAACGTAATCTTCAACAGATATATAATTCGTTTTGGTTTACCATTCCAGATGAAATTTGATAGGCAAAAGACTGCAGATCGTTGGAATCTAAGACTTCCTCAAAAGTGCATGAAAATTCCTTCAGTGCTCCATTTTCATGTGGTCCACCTAATATAAGGAAGACAGAACGAGACAAAATTAGAAAACTGTTCAAAACATTATTGGTAAATCATTTTGACTTTCTTGAAATTTGTAATATTTGTAAGAACAATAAGAAATTACTCCACAAACAAAGGATAAGTTGATGATACATAGGTTTATTTTTAATGCACGTATTAGTTAATTTAAAGAATGGATAAAAACTTCTTTGATGCAACAAAGTAAGAAATTTTATAGTGAAAATTTTAAAATTCATTAAAACACAGAGGTGGAACACATCGGACCAAATTACAGAGCTATATACAATCTTGTTGCAAAAAAAGTCTACTCAGAAAAAATACAATTCGTGCTAAATCATTTTGACTTTCTTGAAATTTGTAATATTTGTAAGGACAATAAGAAATTACTCCACAAACAAAAGATAAGTTGATGATACATAGGTTTATTTTTAATGCATCTATTAGTTAATTTAAAGAATGGATAAAAACTTCTTTGATGCAACAAAGTAAGAAATTTTATAGTGAAAATTTAAAAATTCATTAAAACATAGAGGTGGAACACATCGGACCAAATTACAGAGCTATATACAATCTTGTTGCAAAAAAAGTCTACTAAGAAAAAATACCATTCGAGTGTGCTATGTAGTGGATGATGAGTCTCCATGTTACGTTTACTTCCTCTCCATTCATTGTTTTAGACCTCAATTATTACAGAATATTTGAAATAAAGTACCCTATCTCTCACAGGAGGTGTTATTAATTTAAAGTATTAGATGACATACATAACACACGCACAAATACACACACACACACATATATATATATAGTATAGAGATGTTTCGGAAAGTGGACGGATGTATCCATGATTATTTGCAAATAAAGAGTTTTAACTTATTTTGGTTTTTTTGTTGGATATTTCCTCGCTTAAAAATATGCGTATTTATTCTAATTATAAAAACAATTTGAAACTGCTTTTGTTTCAAGCTTTTTACTATGATCTTGTTTTTTGCCGTCAATTTTTGTAAGGGGTATCGTTGTGAAATTCTTTGTAAATATATATATATATATATATATATATATATATATATATATATATATCATTTACACGTATCAGCTCACTTTCTCAAAAATCTCCCTACAACATTAACATAGTCACAACGAAATCATTTAGAAACAGCTTCAGACGGGAAAAGAGTAACAATGGTATCTATTATTTGTTTACATAGGAATATCAGATGTTGTTATTATTAAATGAAGTTGTTATTATGAAATAAGAAATGTTTTTCGATTTTTTTATATTTACACCAATCATGCGTACCCTTAAGCCCCTTGTATTATGTCACCAATATTCCAATCCAGGGTATGGATTGAAACGGTCATTTCAGAGAGGGTAATGTAGGAAATGAAAGAAACATGGACTCTCTCTCTCTCTCTCTCTCTCTCTCTCTCTCTCTCTCTCTCTCTCTCTCTATCTCTATCTCTCTCTTTCTCTCGGTGCCAAATCCATTCCAGACGTTGGCGATTCTGGTTCTCCACATATTCCTATCTCTCATCATATGTCACAGATCTCTAGCTTTTACTTTTTCCTTCTCACTTACAGATATTCACTTTTTAATATGGCACTTGAGACTTCCCAAGTATGTTAATCTTTGTCTTCCTTTGCTTTTTTTGCCTTCAATACGACTTGTAAGGGTAAGCTTTTCTAGTCCTTCCTTTCTCATGATGTGTCCGATAAACCTCATCTACCTTTCATCGATTGTTTTTCTCAGACACCTTTTTGCTCCAGCTTTCCTCAAAACTGCCTCATTTCTTTGATGGTCTACCCATGATATTCTCATCGTTCTCCTGTGAAACCACATTTCAACAGCTACTAGTCTCTTTTGCATTGATGGTGATACTGTCCAGCACTCACAATCATATAACAGAGTAGATATTACATAACCTTCCAGCACCCTCTGCTTTGTAGCCAATGACACTTTGCGATGTTTCAAGATCTTCCGTAATCTTTCAAAATTATCTTTTGCAATTCCTATCTTCTCTTGATTTTCAGATCACACTTTTCAGTCTCTGTTATATAGCTACAAAAGTAATTGAATTTATCAACTTGCTGTATAGGGTGACTTCCAATATACAACTTGTATCTGGGATTTTGGTTCTTACTTATCACTATTCATACTGTTTTCTTGCGATTTATATCCATTTTTTAATTCAATATATACATATAATATAACAACAGACTAAAACATATCTGTTGCACCAAGTCTAGTTGATGGTATTTATTGATTGAAAAATATTTAGTCATGTTAATCATGTACATTTGGAACATAATCATTATTCAAAATTAATCTTACAATCAATTACTTATTCTTACCAGATCTATTTTCCTTATTTCCTTTCGAGTTTGATGAGCACATGCTAGCATTTGCTCCATTATATGCCTGTTTTCCCTCATCCTAAAAAAGGAAAATGTTTGTCAGATTGGGTAATTTAACGCAAACAAAAAAAGATATAGAAGTCTTTTAAAAGTAAAGATATTTTATGGTTATGGAAGAAAATGATTATTTTTTTCTACACGTTTTAAAATATTTTTTTAGCAAAGTTAAACTCTTAAGTTGGCTAAAGGATTATGAAATGGTTAGGAGGATCTCTTATCAATATTTATCAGTTTTGCTCAATGGTGTTTCTCAACTTTTATCAACTTCCTTTATACATTTCAAAAAATCTTTTATAGGAATGAGACTGTTAATGCTTGTTCTGAACCTTGCCTGCCCTACTGAGACTGCTATGGTAGCTACCAATTACGTCCATGAAAAGAGTAGTTGATAGGTTAATAATCAAGAAAAATAGTCCATTGATAAATAAGCTGTTACCTCATTTTATTTATAAGGTGTTGAAACTTAAAGTAGGAGGAAAATCCTCAAAATGTAGGGCCTCAAGTTAAAAAGGTTTTACTAAAATAATATAAATATATGTGTGTGTATGTGTATGTTAAATTGAACTGATATCTTTGAACAATTCAGTTTATTTTATAAGAGTAATTACCCTTTGTCTCTAAAGTTATATGAGTGTAAGGAAGAAACATCAGGACTGGGTAGGAATTTCAAATCCCGAAACTCTGCGGTTAGAGAGGGTAAGTTTATTCTTAAATATTGAATTTCACATTCTGTGTAAATAATTTTCTCCATCCTGTTATTAAAGTTGAGTTTATTTAATGCTACCAAGTATTCTTATACTGGTTCATTTGTAATGAATATAGAAGGATGAGTAAACTTATTTTTTGTGTTCTCACCATTGTACACAATGAGATCAGTTTCAGTTGACTTTGTAAATTACGTTGTAAGATTTCATAAACAGAAAGAAAACCTATATCTTTTTAGGTAGAATAACGAAAGAATTATCATGGAACCAGTAATTAGAAATGGAGCTAAATTACGAGCCAATTTTAGTCAGACTTTGTATTGTGATATTTGATATAATTTTCTTGTATTATGCTTTTTCTTGTAAAATTGGTGGTATTGAAATGAATTAATTGATTCTTGCCCAGTTTTTTTTACTTGGAGAAGAGGAGACTCTTGATTTTTTGTTCACTGATCTCTGTCAAAGTTGCCCAGGCTATATCCCTAGGCCTGGTATTATGTTTTGAATTACTTTATATTAATAAAGGTCTGAAGTTTAGAAAGAGAAAGATATCTGTTATTGTTTGTATTGCAGCACTGACATCAAGAATGAAAAGACTTCATCTATACTAAAGATGAAATGATATTGGGAAGGAACTATACTGTCAGCTTGAACAAGAAAGTCATCACAGTGAAATATTATCACGCCGACTAAAATCAGGATTTTACAAGATTTTGATGAACGACTTCCTCAAAATCATTTTTGGCAACGGTAACAATCATATACTTACAAATAGCTGGTGCATTTTGTGTTTCTAACTTAAATACAATAAGAAATAAACTATTTGATAATTGCATGAACCAATATTATAACCAAAGACGTGCTGAAAAGCTTTTCACTGCATGGCAATGGGGTGTAACAAAGGATACTTTCCGACAGATTTTGACATTTCATCTTTGCACATGGAAGATATCTTAACGGGATCAAGATGGCAGAAACGTGCTGTTTTAGTGAGAATCTTTCATCGAGAAAACAAAGAATTATTAATACCCATGTTTGCAAAAGTGGTAACCACGCGGAATTATGGGTGTACATTTTGACGAAAAGGGGTGGCTGCCCGAAATTATAGGTACACAGTATATAATCAGATGTATGAGTAAGAAAAACTCTAACTTTACAGTACTCAGAGTTTCATATCTTTCACAATCTTCAGCTGTAAACAAATTTTTTTTTGTATACAGCTGAAGATTGTGAAAGATATGAAACTCTGAGTACTGTAAAGTTAGAGTTTTTCTTACTCATACATCTGATTATATGATAGCTCCTGCGTTTTTATGTGGTAGAGCACTGTTGTTGATGACATATCATATTCATTTGTTAATATAGGTACACAGTATAGAATTCCAGCGGATTATAGGCTAACTCAGGTTTACACATACCATGGTATGGAATTAAGGGTCTCGTTTCAATTTTTTTAAAAAGCAAACCATGCCGCAGAAAATTAGAAGGTAGGGAAACAAGACTATAAATCTTTAATCCCTAGAAAAATTATACAAAAAGTTTCTATTGTCCCGTGAATTTGGAGTTTTTCTGTCTTATTCCCAAGAGAATAGAAACTGATCCAGGGAAGATGGACTAGCAGTTTTAATTCCAGAAATTAAATAAAACATTTGGTAACAGGGGTAGCTTTTGTAATTTTGTTTTTTTAAAACTTTAAAACAAAACATAATTAAAACAAAACAATAAATAAATGCAGTGGTAGTTCATATTTTTCTTGATCAGTATTGACAAAATAAACACAATAACAATACAGTTGTGCCAGGGAAGTTGCTGCAGCTCTTTTGTTGTTGTCATCAGACCTTTGATACAAATAAAAACAAAACAATAAGCTCATGTAATAGAACAGAGATGCTAATAGTTAAGTAGTTCTGTAATTTCATTTTCGTTGTCGTGTCAAAACTCGACTTTCTAAGGAATATATTAAATGGTTGCGAAGTCGAGGGACATTAAAAACTGAGTCTTTTGGTGATTTACCGTCACGGATTTCGGCAAAAAATGCAAAAACTGTAAAAAGAAAGTTTTCATCATGTAACAATATAACTGAAGTGGATTTCCAGTTTTTATTGTCCATCATCTTGGTTACACGCTTTATTAACTCATTTCCTTGACCAAAAGACTTGAACAACTTCCGTACACTCATCTTGTTCTTTCCATTGAATAATAATTTAATAATAATAATTGTTAATATTGTCGTTTAGCTTGAAATAAGTTCCAGCAAATGACTCCCCCCCTCCCCGGCTCCCTTTCTTTTCTGATAATTTGGAATTGGGAACATGAATTTGTAATGATGTTATGTGTTATCCATACATGATCAGAGCTTTAAATGGGCTGTATCAATACATGACAATTTCACCAGATAATTTATCCCAGTCATTAATAGTTATAGCTGGTCGTCCATCTGGAGTCTGGCTGTTATGGCATCTCTCGATTGGCTTTTTGTCCATAGGGTGATTATTCTGAATAATATCCTTGATAAAATTTTCGTTACAACAATCAGGTTTGGTTAATTTTGTTCTCTGGAAATCTTGATACTCGTTGATAGCATCCGAATCGCGAACAGGACGTTTCAATTGCCCCTTGTTATACTTTTTTTTTCAGTTTCTTATCAATCTTGTTTTTCAATCTGACCTTTTGATGATATCTGAAACAATATACGGTCTCATTCAATTGAAAGTAAATTATTCACTTTTTCGATGATTACGTTCATTGCTTCTTGATAAAACCTCAGCGCTAGTGCAAATATTATTCGGTACTGAAGATTTAGTCTGAGTTTTTAAATCACCTTGCTATTTCTTTTGAGTCCTCTTTATGTTTTCACCAGCCTGTTCTACGTACCTCTTCTCCAATGACGTTACCAACGTCGCCAGCACAGTGTCGAAAATGTCCTTATGAGAGGGCTGGTCCGAATCCAAATTTTCTCTAGATGATAACTTGTATTTTACGTCTATAATGTAGCACAGGTTTTCCATTGTATATAACTTGAAAGGGGAACACTTTTACAAGAGTGTTTATTTTCACGGTGAGCAAAAACGACTTCCTCGATTCTAGATGGCCATTTTGATATATTTTCCTCCAACAGAATCACAAGAGAGGTTCTTTATGATTTAGTTTTGTCTTTCAAATACGCAAATGGATTGTAGGTACTAGACAACTTTTGATCTGTTGTTTAACAACTGTACGAAGATAAGCTTATTAGACACCTTGTTGAAAAATCCTCTGCTCCGATCATTGATCTGGATTGTAAAATAGTCAGGTCAACAGTCAATACATCATTCCGAACAAAGACTGAGCAACAGAAGGAGATGTTTCTCAGCTGCTGGCTTTCCCTCTGACCACTTTAGGAAATAGTCGATAATAAATAAGGTTGCGGTGTCTATAAACTTTAGAGAGTTAACATAAATCAACATCTTCTTGTTTCACAACGTTTAAAGGCACAGCTATCTTATCTAGCTTAACTTTCGTTTCAAGCTTAAAATGACTTTAATTATTTCTGGCAATTTTCACAAAACTTAATGTAAGTTTCAAGATTTTCGTAATTGAAATGCAAAAAAATCTCTCCGTAATTTTTGAATAAGTTGAATCCCCACCTTTATGAAAAGCAATAATTTTAGAATGCATGTTTTGACTAATACCTTTATATCATTATTTTTAATCCTTAAGGTTTCGTCATAACTACAACACGTTGTCTCTTAGATGTAAGAGTTTTATCATGTCATGAGTCGTAAGCTTTTTTTTCTGAGTTACGTTTCGAGAGATACTTCTCCCATCGTCAGGCTACTGAAATGATTAGATACGGCTATTTTATACCTTCCAGTAATATGGCTTCCAGCACTGCAGAAAGAAACACAACAAACACAACAAAACACAACATAGGTATGGCGCCACGTCCCGAAACAACTCCAGCCCTGTCTACAACCACCTCCGCACTACCAAAGTATAAAATAGCCGCATCTCATCATTTCACTAGCCTGACGATGGGAGAAGTTCAGAAAAAGGGAAAAGAGAGATACATGGTGGTGGAGTGATGAAGTGAAAAAAGCTGTGGAGAATAAAAAGAAGATGTTTAAAAGTTGGAAAAATGACCCTATAGAAGAAAATGAAAGTACATACAAAGAGGCAAACAGAAAAGTTAAAAGAGAGGTAGCAAAAACCAAGTGGAATGCTTCCCAAGAATGGTATGAAAAGCTGGACACCAAAGAAAGTGAGAGTTGCATCTATCGAATAGCGAAGACAAGGGCAAGAATGGAGAAGGACGTTGGTAACGTGGGTGCAATCAAGGATGGAAATGGGGAAATACTGTTTGAAGAGAAGAAAATACAAAGGAGATGGAAGGAGTATTTTGAAACACTGATGAATGTAGAGAATCTAAGAGAACCTGTTGTGCTCTGCAACCCAACAGAAGGTCCTATATCATCTCTTGCAGAGGAGGAAGTTAGAAGAGCCTTAGAAAGAATGAAAAATGGAAAAGCCAGTGGGCCATCAGAAGTGACAGTAGAGATGATAAAAGCACTTGGAGAGGATGGAGTGACATGGATGACGGAGCTGTGTAATAAAATCATGAATGAGAAAAGGATTCTAGAAGATTGGAGAGATAGTTATATTGACCCTNATATATAATATATAATATATAATATATAATATATAATATATAATATATAATATATAATATATAATATATAATATATAATATATAATATATAATATATAATATATAATATATAATATATAATATATAATATATAATATATAATATATAATATATAATATATAATATATAATATATAATATATAATATATAATATATAATATATAATATATAATATATAATATATAATATATAATATATAATATATAATATATAATATATAATATATAATATATAATATATAATATATAATATATAATATATAATATATAATATATAATATATAATATATAATATATAATATATAATATATAATATATAATATATAATATATAATATATAATATATAATATATAATATATAATATATAATATATAATATATAATATATAATATATAATATATAATATATAATATATAATATATAATATATAATATATAATATATAATATATAATATATAATATATAATATATAATATATAATATATAATATATAATATATAATATATAATATATAATATATAATATATAATATATAATATATAATATATAATATATAATATATAATATATAATATATAATATATAATATATAATATATAATATATAATATATAATATATAATATATAATATATAATATATAATATATAATATATAATATATAATATATAATATATAATATATAATATATAATATATAATATATAATATATAATATATAATATATAATATATAATATATAATATATAATATATAATATATAATATATAATATATAATATATAATATATAATATATAATATATAATATATAATATATAATATATAATATATAATATATAATATATAATATATAATATATAATATATAATATATAATATATAATATATAATATATAATATATAATATATAATATATAATATATAATATATAATATATAATATATAATATATAATATATAATATATAATATATAATATATAATATATAATATATAATATATAATATATAATATATAATATATAATATATAATATATAATATATAATATATAATATATAATATATAATATATAATATATAATATATAATATATAATATATAATATATAATATATAATATATAATATATAATATATAATATATAATATATAATATATAATATATAATATATAATATATAATATATAATATATAATATATAATATATAATATATAATATATAATATATAATATATAATATATAATATATAATATATAATATATAATATATAATATATAATATATAATATATAATATATAATATATAATATATAATATATAATATATAATATATAATATATAATATATAATATATAATATATAATATATAATATATAATATATAATATATAATATATAATATATAATATATAATATATAATATATAATATATAATATATAATATATAATATATAATATATAATATATAATATATAATATATAATATATAATATATAATATATAATATATAATATATAATATATAATATATAATATATAATATATAATATATAATATATAATATATAATATATAATATATAATATATAATATATAATATATAATATATAATATATAATATATAATATATAATATATAATATATAATATATAATATATAATATATAATATATAATATATAATATATAATATATAATATATAATATATAATATATAATATATAATATATAATATATAATATATAATATATAATATATAATATATAATATATAATATATAATATATAATATATAATATATAATATATAATATATAATATATAATATATAATATATAATATATAATATATAATATATAATATATAATATATAATATATAATATATAATATATAATATATAATATATAATATATAATATATAATATATAATATATAATATATAATATATAATATATAATATATAATATATAATATATAATATATAATATATAATATATAATATATAATATATAATATATAATATATAATATATAATATATAATATATAATATATAATATATAATATATAATATATAATATATAATATATAATATATAATATATAATATATAATATATAATATATAATATATAATATATAATATATAATATATAATATATAATATATAATATATAATATATAATATATAATATATAATATATAATATATAATATATAATATATAATATATAATATATAATATATAATATATAATATATAATATATAATATATAATATATAATATATAATATATAATATATAATATATAATATATAATATATAATATATAATATATAATATATAATATATAATATATAATATATAATATATAATATATAATATATAATATATAATATATAATATATAATATATAATATATAATATATAATATATAATATATAATATATAATATATAATATATAATATATAATATATAATATATAATATATAATATATAATATATAATATATAATATATAATATATAATATATAATATATAATATATAATATATAATATATAATATATAATATATAATATATAATATATAATATATAATATATAATATATAATATATAATATATAATATATAATATATAATATATAATATATAATATATAATATATAATATATAATATATAATATATAATATATAATATATAATATATAATATATAATATATAATATATAATATATAATATATAATATATAATATATAATATATAATATATAATATATAATATATAATATATAATATATAATATATAATATATAATATATAATATATAATATATAATATATAATATATAATATATAATATATAATATATAATATATAATATATAATATATAATATATAATATATAATATATAATATATAATATATAATATATAATATATAATATATAATATATAATATATAATATATAATATATAATATATAATATATAATATATAATATATAATATATAATATATAATATATAATATATAATATATAATATATAATATATAATATATAATATATAATATATAATATATAATATATAATATATAATATATAATATATAATATATAATATATAATATATAATATATAATATATAATATATAATATATAATATATAATATATAATATATAATATATAATATATAATATATAATATATAATATATAATATATAATATATAATATATAATATATAATATATAATATATAATATATAATATATAATATATAATATATAATATATAATATATAATATATAATATATAATATATAATATATAATATATAATATATAATATATAATATATAATATATAATATATAATATATAATATATAATATATAATATATAATATATAATATATAATATATAATATATAATATATAATATATAATATATAATATATAATATATAATATATAATATATAATATATAATATATAATATATAATATATAATATATAATATATAATATATAATATATAATATATAATATATAATATATAATATATAATATATAATATATAATATATAATATATAATATAAGAAAGTAACGAGACTAGCAGATCTAAAAGTAAACAAACGAAGAGTTAAAAAGGTCGATTGAAAATGCGAAAAAGAAAGAATTCATAGAGGTAGGCTAGAAGCTTCATAAAGGAAGATGATTGTTGAATACTCCAGCCTTTCAAAACAATATCTTACCTATGGCTCAGGAAAAGATTTTTTTGAGAAATGAATACTAAAAGAATGCAAAATGTTAAGTAACAAGAAAGCCAAGCTCCTGGGCCTCAATGAGAAAAGAATGAAGAGAACATGTTTTAAAGATATCTAAGAAAAAGACACCAACTAAATAACTTTAATAAAGACATGGTATAGAAGATTTTGTTGTTTGCCAAGTTTGTCATTCATTGTCTAATAAGGAAAGAAGTAGCAGATAAAAGGGTCTTGAGGTTACCTTTATGGTCAATTAGCCAAAAAATAAGCATAAACATAGCTCTGCTTCTGCCTTTTACAGTCAACAAGGATGTAACAGAGGAGCACAAACAATTACAAGATCATTTCGATATTTATTGTTGGTGATAACTGGTGTAAACTAGAGATGGCAATATCAAACGGAGATGTATGGGGTATCATGCAAAATCGAGGAGACAGAAGATGAATTGCCTTTGGGAGGAGAATGGCAAGTTGCCGGTCATAATTTATACCAAGCAAAATTCCGCGACTTTACCTCTTAATCCAACGAAAAAGGTAGGTGATGACCGCAAACATGGATTACCCATACTCTGGAGAAATGGGGGGAGGGGGGGAGAATTTACATTTTGTATAGTTTTAGTGATTCTACAATTAATTTGTTCAATTTACAAAGGAGCACGCAGGGCAGGACTATTTTATGAAGGAGAAAACCTAAAAAATGAGGCAAAGAGCAGTTGTCAGGTAAGAGCTAGATGATATTAGGTCATTGGATTGAAAGGCTTTAAACGAGTCTGACCTAAAAATGAAACTGACGTACGAGAAAGTAAAATAAAAATGATTCACGGATTAAATTTGTAAATATCATTATATTAATCAGAAAAAGGTGAGGTAATATTCTGATCAACTGTCACAAAGATCGAAATGGAAGGTACTTGGAAGGTACTAAGATGGTGTGTGTAATAAGATCATGAAAAATTCAGCAGAAATGCTTTTAAAAAATCTTTTTGAAAAAAGGCAAGGGAAAATATATTGTGATTACTTAGTATAGGTAGCTTTGTTTAAAACACTTGAAACAATCTACACAAATGAAAGTAAATTTAGTAATGACATGCACCATACAAGAAAAATGAAAGCTAAGAGAATTTGACTTCAAAGCTACCTTTCTGCGAAGTTGTCTTAAGTACCTCTGAAGATCGCCATAAGGAACATATTCAACGATCAAACACACTCGTTCGGATTTTGTACAGCAACCAAGCATGGTAACAATATTCTCATGATATCCAATACTTTTCATAAATTCTATTTCATCTTGAAACTCTCTTTTTTCGTCTTCTAAATAGTTTTCTGTCAATAAAAAGGAAAAGAAGCTGATGATAGCAAGGTGATGTACTTACAAAATAGTATGTTGAACAGGTTTATAAACAGAATTAGCTATTTTCTTTCCAACTAAAATTTAATTCATTAATCCTGGTCATAATTCCCCAAATCACTGAGCCAATGTAATGGTGCTTCACATTATTGTCAAGGTTTCATTTGCGACATAAGTCTTTTTTTTCACCCAAGTTTAAGCTTATCTTATCAAAATGAAGCAATCTTTTCTTTTCCAGTTTTTCTAATTGTTGAGAATAGTGTAGTACATTTTAAGTAAGAATTAAATACATATTGTTTTCAAGCCTTCATTTAATCTTAATGCTATTATTATTTCTATAGCTATTATTGTTGTTTTTCCTATTATTGTTGTTACTACTATTGGTGTTGTTATTGTTATTCATGAGTTGTAAACTTTTTTGACCTACTTTTCAAGAGATTCTTTGCCACTCGTCAGCCTCTTCAACATTATTATTATTATTATTATTATTATTATTATTCCTTTCGTCACTTCTATTTGCTGTATGTTGGCTAGTCCCGGGCTGCAGAATGAAACCCTTAATTATACGTGTCCAGAGTTATTTTTATCATTACCTTTCCAAGTATACAAGTTTATTGTCATAAAGATGTTATCAGTCTCATTTTAAGTTGCTCAACATGTCTCTTAAAGTTATCACTCAGGGTTCGGATGATAATTGGTATTATAATTACTATTTTGACACTGTAAAGTTTTTCTATTTCTCTTTTAAGATACTCTTACTTCTCTCTATTCTTCTCTTCACCTTCAAGGATTCCTTCTTCAAGCGAGATATCAATGTTCTTGCATTCATTTTTTACTTTATTATTATTATTATTATTATTATTATTATTGTCATTATTGTTATTATTATTCATTGGTATCATTATTCTCTAATTGTCAGGCTCCTTAACATAATATTTGTTGTTTGGCCTTGCAATTATCAAACTCAGTAAAGTTGTACAAGTAGAAAAAATTCCACTTGAAATTTGAAAATTGAATAGGTTCACAGATTCCTTTTATTTTTTAGTTTAAACGTCATTTTTTCCAAGCAATTGGGGCTCAGACGGTGCCCTTTACAGGAACTTGGATTTGCCAGTGAGGAATTTCTTGGCCGGATGCCCTTCCTGACGTTAACCAATGGCTTTTTCTTTCGTGAACTTCCAAAGTCTTTTGCTCGTGAAATCGAACCCGGAATTCTTGGTTACGGTGCAGTTGCACTAGCCATTAAGCCACGGGTCCACAGAAATACGTTCACAGATACCCTAATCAATTCTTGTTACATGGATTTAGTGATAGGAACATCAAAAAAAAGGAGACAAAAGGATCATTCTCCTATATTTGAAAAAAGGGGCGTTGGTCTAAGCATAAATCGCAGAAGAATCACCTTTACAGCATTTGAAGTTAGGACAAAAGGCACAGTGCGATTTCACTCGTTTTGAGGCTCAAGCTGATAGAACTGGTTGTTGTCCCCAGAAACAAGAATTGTTTCCGTAGAGAATTATCAACTGTTGGACATACACTTGAAATAAGAAATGAAAAATATAAAGCATTTAAGTTCTGCAATTTTTACAACTTAAACACAAAAATCTTGCATAGTAATTCAAACAAATTATATAAAGATAATGAACACAAGTGAAAATGTGACATACACGGCTCTTGGCATATTAAGTAAAGTTCCAGTTTACTGAAACTTAAAACGTTTAATTAAAATCAATTTTTGGTAATGTCGAGAACAGGTCAGGTGACCCGATCAGCAGTTATTGATTTCTGCTAGGAGCAAATGTGATGGATATTTTATGTGCAGGCTTCAGTATCTACACAATAATATGCCTAAACAATCCTAGGAACAAACAAAGCTGATTTGGAAAATAGTAAGACGGGGAAAGTGAGAAATGGACAATTTGCACTGTTGTGGAAACTGAGTAGTAATATATAAGGTAATTGTAAACAATGAATATTAACAAGTTTCTAACTTATTTAGACCAAAAAGAAATGTTCTTTCATGAAAAATCTTAAGAGATGGACAAAGTTAGGTGCAGCAAACACTCGCCACTATATTTAGCAGATAATATGAAAACACATCTTGAGAAGCATTACTTCAAGTCAAAGAAAACAACAGTAAATACTGTGGTTGTCGTTTGAATGTAGTTTGATAAAATAACAAACAAATAAGAATAAGAAACATAATAAATTAATTTATAAATTTTATGGCGGCGTTTTGTCAATCCCTATTGACATACTCACGAGAATGAGTTCAAAATTGTGAATCACAGTTATGTAATACAAAAGGTCTGTGAACTAATCACAAGCTCAGCAATAAGCCAAAGACCTCAGTTGTTGGGTCCTGGGCAGAAGGTAGTGAAGCCAGAGCTTCTCGCTATCAACATTGGCGTTCAGATTTGGCGAAAATTCACGTATAAATAACGCCTCTTTTATAAGAAAATACATGTCCGTCTTTCTTTTTCCTGAGATTTCGAAGTGTCCCCATTTTATGTTATGTGCTGTTTTTCTTTTGTATCTACAGGTGCAGAGTATTTACAGGATTCGTTTCATATATCAAAATGTTGCTTCTATTGCTCTTTCATGTAGCTGTTTTTTTAATTTTTCCTACATAGACTGAAGGGGAGTCCAGACAGCTCGCTCTGGTTGAATTTTATGAACGAGATATTATGTCCTTTGATGGAAAAAGAGATATTATATGGTAACTATTGGTAAAGAGAATTCGGTAATTCGGAGACTGACAGCACAGCAAGAGACTTATTTATCACGATAAAACAGTTGAGTTATTTGTAGCAGCTAATTTGATCGTATTCATGAGGTTTTGGTGAGATAATCAGTTCTTGAATGGTAAATGATAAAACGCTGAATAACAAAAATTCGATCTCAAAAAAGACTCTCGCGCAACAAAAATAAGTAAGTAAAATATAATGACTTCCTGTTTGTACCCTAGTAACTTGATAGGACTTCCTGTTTTGTATAGTTAAGCGTTTTGTACTCTTTTTGCTTTGTCACCTCCATGTCGTTAAAATGTCATCTGTGATTTTGTTAGATTCTGATTTACAACACTGTTATAAACTGTTGTTAGTATTGATAATTTTTTCGATCTATTACCTTTCAACTGCTTCACGGCAACAGGAACTGTAATGTCAGGACCAACAAGACCAGTTGCATAGGCTAAGTAAACTTTTCCGAAAGCTCCTTTCCCAAGAACCTTTGAATAATAAAATTTGATCTTAGGTAAAATTAAAAAAAAGAAGAGACACTAAGCATACATACACGTGAAATCTGTTTCTTTTATATAAAAGAAAAATTTATTACACCTTTCTTGCATTTGCGATTTAATGCCCCCATCCCAAACAAATATAAAATTGTTAAGCGATGCAGAAGCGTTAGATGCATTGATATCTTAAAAAGAAGTTTTGTTATATTGTCTAAGACATGGTTTACTATCAATAAATTTAAATGGAAGATAATGGCAAAATTGTAAAATCTACAAATAAGAAAGCAACGATAGGGTTTTGAGTCCCTCTGCCACTGAAATTTCGCCGAGATCAGAATCAAGGCTATCAAACCTACAACTTAAGCTAAATTTTAGGGTCTCTACTTTATTGATATTGGTCTCCAGTTTATGACACTCGAACATTGTTCGTGACTCAACTTATTTCTTACGCAAATCCGAGTAAGAAAACTCCTATCAAACCCCCCAAACAGAGGTTTCTTTCAAGCAGACGATCGATAAGAAATATGGCAAACAGGCAGTTTACATAAAAATAACTGAAGATATTGAGCATAAAAACTGAATTTTTTCAGATTCGTTTCTGTTTTTTAGGCAAAAAATATGTATTTGTAACGTCTGTAATTTACTGTGTATTAATGTATATTTAACATAAATATTATGATTAAGAATATACAAATGAATATCTTTTAAAAATAATTTCTGTACCTTACTAGAAGCTACTGATAATTATTAAATGATAATAAATACAATGAGATGGATGTAGGTGTTCATTTGATTTCCAGCTGATGATTTGAAACAATTACCAGAAACATATTTAAAACTTATTACTTTATATTCTGATTAGAAGTAAATAAATTGAATTGATTAAAAGCTACGTTCTCTACATTCTTCTCCAAAGGGACTTACCTTGATTAACTTCAAATTATCTTGATCGAATTCAAAATCGTAGTTGGCATCCTGAGACACATATAATGGGTTAGGTTCCAAATCAGATGATTTACTTGTATCTGTTGACGGCTGAATATTTCTTAAAGAGATCATAGATTTATGGTTAGCGCAAAATCCATAGAATAAAAACATTATACTATCAGTAGTGATCTATCCTCTCACCACTTATAGTCTTGTTAAAAAACTTAAAAGCTTAGCTCTAACTATCCTATTCAATAACTGTAAAACTGTAAAAGTCGGCAATGTTTTGGTTTGAGTAGCGACAGGTCATGCTTTCATCTCAATATTGTATAGTATAGTTCTATTGAATTATTCTTTGATTAGTTGGATCATTGGGAAGGTTTAATTCCGCTCTTTTTGAATGAAGTGTCACTGTACTATTTTGTCATAACTATTGCATACACAAATACATCATGTCTCATTTTACAAACAAGAAAATGCCGTAATTTCAGCGTAAGCAAGATAATCATAGATTGGTTTGACAAGACAGGAGTTGTTAAAAAGACTTTAATTAAGTAAAGAGATGCGTCAATAACACAGTCTCTTTAATAGAGAAATGTTCTTTTGAGAACTAAAAGCGGATTGCCACGTGCCAACACGGATTCGAGTAGAACGAGAGAATTCATGTTAACTTAGTTAGTGGAAGATTCAGATCCGTAACCAGAGAAGAACCTGGGGAACACGGCCTTCCTTAGAGTTTCGAGATTCGGCTCGCTGTCCCCTTAAATAAATAGTTCATTCGAACTTTTTTGTATATTTTCACATGTGTCAAATTATGTCCGCTCGCTAACAGATATCACATAAAACTTTCTAAATCGACTCGCAGAAACCATGCTTAAGGATGACACCAAAGATGGGAATATTTAATCCTGTTTGTTGTGTTTATTCTTCCTCGTTCCTAAACACCTGTTGAGTAGAACGAGAGAATTCATGTTAACTTAGTTAGTGGAAGATTCAGATCCGTAACCAGAGAAGAACCTGGGGAACACGGCCTTCCTTAGAGTTTCGAGATTCGGCTCGCTGTCCCCTTAAATAAATAGTTCATTCGAACTTTTTTGTATATTTTCACATGTGTCAAATTATGTCCGCTCGCTAACAGATATCACATAAAACTTTCTAAATCGACTCGCAGAAACCATGCTTAAGGATGACACCAAAGATGGGAATATTTAATCCTGTTTGTTGTGTTTATTCTTCCTCGTTCCTCATCACCTGTTTTTCATCTACATGAGAGGAGCCAAAGGCAAACAAAATATTTGTGTGTGTGTGTGTGAGTGTGTGTGTGAGTGTGTATGTGTGTGTGAGTGTGTGTGTGAGTGTGTGTATATGTGTGTGTGTGTGTGTGAGTGTGTATGTGTGTGTGAGTGTGTGTGTGTGTGTGTGTGTGAGTGTGTGTGTGTGTGTGTAGTTGGGTGAATTCTTCATCAAACTTGATAAGTGTGCTCACTTTGTTTGACGTGTTGTGTACCTTGTGAGACGAAAATCAAATAAAAAAAAATAAAAAAAAGTTGCATTGTGTCGGGAGAAACCCCTCATTACGTAACACGTTTACAGTAAAATATACCTTTCTTTTATTGGAAAGTGTTTTGTAAGAAAGTACTGCTTGACTGCTAACAAAGTTAAGAAAATTCAATGTTGGATTTATGAGTCCCAAGGACGTCGATGTCCTCATGTACATTTTAAATTCTAATTTTTATGCAATCCCATTATCTCTTCAATTTAATTCGAATGTATTTTCTATGTTAATCGTTGTATTTCTGTGTCATGTTTCTGTTGTACCTGCCTGTCTGCGTGGCATTGTGGTATCGTACAATGTTCATTCTTGTTTTCAGTACAGATGTCTGTTGCTCAAATTTTGCTAAAAAAGCCTTTAGAAAAATATGATACAAAAATAATGAAAATAATGCAGCAAGTTTCAACATTGAGAAAAAAATGATTCTTTTTTATGAAAAATAAAATGCACTAAATATTAATATCTCCTTTACTTTTTCTAGTCTGGACCCTTTGTAGCATTTAAACATCGCTTTTCTTTTGAAAAAGTTGTAGACGCTTGAGGTTTTGGTTAAGTATTCACTAATTTCTAAGATACTTATTATCACTTTGACAACAAATAAAAATTTTTGTGCAGAAACAGTTTACGTAAAGCACAGTTTTTTCATTCAGGCGAGCTTGCAACCCACTAGGCTTGCCCAACATTACACTGGCACTATCATATAACTGTAGCCAGCTGGTTGACATCGGTCCTTTCTTTGTCCCTCTTCATTCTATGTACATAGCTGATTCTGTTTCGTCCTCTTGCAAGGTAGCTGTGCTTCGGTACCCAGAGAACAAGCTTCTGTGTATTCAGCTCTAGGTAGTGGTAACAATAACCTGCGAACTGACGTCTGCTCGAGACTGTCTTGTTGGACAAAGCAGATATCCTGCATAGGCTGCTGATTGGTTGTGAGGACGTTCCAGTGAATATTGAAGCCTCTCTTCAGCATTCTTGTGTAGGTTCCGTTGAGGGTCTTCATTGCCTCTGTCATATACCATGTCTCACACCCGTACAGGAGAGTAGACTCCACTATGGTAAGGACGAAACGCCTCTTCAGGTATGTTTTTATACTGGAGGTCAAAATTTTTATCATCCCATTGCCTTTCTCCAGCTTCCATTCCAGTTATATACCGTCTCTGGTATGAAGTGATGTTTGGCTCTCTAGGTTGTACAGCAAGGACGCGGTTTTTGGGCCCTTAAGACCTCGCCTGAGTTCCTTAGATAAATAAATTGAGTGACAAACAACTTATTTTGAAAACTACTAATGCCAAGAGATGATCCTGTAAGAGCTTGGAGTTTATTCTAAATTATGTAATCTTGTGTATTTTTTGAGATCCGTCGAAGGGTTACAGGGCCATGCTCGTATTAGCTGTGCCCCCCCACCCCTGATAAAATCACGATGGCTATGAAATAGAAAGACTATCAGACATAATGCAATTTTGTGTTAACATTTTGTAAATAAGGAAGGCAGGTTGATTTCTAACTATATTTTTATGAGCCATTGTGTTGTAAAATGTAATAACCACCCAGTCTGCAAGGTAGTAAAAATATGTATTTGACGTAAAAGAACTGGGCTGAAATTAAATAGTTGAATAAGATTAAGTTGATCATACAAGAAGTGATTTTTGTGTAAAATTTTTTACATTCGTCATCTAAAATATAAGGAAACAGTAAAAGGAGTTTTCTAACAAACGTCAAAAAATATTGGCCAGATTGAAAACTTACCTTAGTTGAGGTAAATTTACGTTTTCATAGCTGTTTTCACCTCCTCGTGTTGTTATTCGGACGCTTAGATTTTCACGATGCATCCAACCTTTTCGTTTTAAATACTGCACCAATAGTACAAGAAACATAACAAGAATAACTCCAACGAAAATGATGGATACTATAATGAATATAAGCTTTTTCTCCTGGTCTCCTGATAAAAAAAAGGAAGAATTAAACCAATGCAAATTATGGAGCCATACAAAAAGAATATCATATTTTTTTAAGTTACTTTAATTTAATTCATTCAACAGCACTAGATCCTTGTAATCTATGTTGTGTTTTATGTGAAAAACAAATTTAAAAAAGTTTTAACATATAAAGATCAAAATTGGAAAATTAACACTAAACGATAGATAGGATGTCAAAAATGCTAAAATAAACCTTGCCATGCCTTATTGTCCTTTTCACTTCCTCGTTGTTCACATGGTCTTTGTAGGAGATGCCAAGGAGTATCTCATTTATATTAGACAGTGCTTAATATAAAAAATATTAGAGCCAAAGCAGTAAACATGAGAAATAACTACATTTGCTGTGAAACTATTGTTGCACAACCAAACTAGTTATAACACAAGTTTACACTGCATATATATATATATATATATATATATATATATATGCCCTGTGCCGGCATTTAGGTTTATTTTTATTGTTTTCCCTCTCAACAGATGAATTAGAAATATCTCATCCTCTTTCCTCTCCATCTTCTGCAATTCATCCTAAGACCAGCTAAAGAAATCGTTTGTTTTACAAGTTATAACCCATAAAACAATCTGTATCGGTTTCCTTATTTGGATTTTGAAGTACGTAGAAGTATTTGGATTTTCTACCATTCAACTAAGACTTTGCAGGATCCACCTACACAATAGCTATCACTGATAAGTTAAAAGTTATAAGCAATATATTAACAAGGAATAGGACTTTTTAGTTTTATTTCCCTCAGGAATTTTTCATAGAGAAATAAATCAAGCGTAGAAAATGTAATTCATTTTCCATACATATCTTTTTTACCCTTCTCGCTTCCATCTTTTTTGCTTTCTCTTTTCAGTCCTGTATTTCTATTTGTGATTCTGTATCCTGGGGGACCTGATGATAGGTTTCTTTTATAAACGGTAAAGGGTAGATGGTGCCTACACACGAATGCTTCAAACAGCACTCAACAAATCTTGCAAAAAATACCCAACAGACAAGAAACTCTATGGCGGCACTCCTCCTCTCAGCAAATTCATAATTCAACCATAGTTAGAATATGTGGAAGACTCTTAGAGCAATAAGGAAGAACTAGCCGGTGGTATTCTTCTCTGGACATTATCTGATTTAAAACGTACACAAAATTTCCAAAAGAACACTTACACTACCGGCTAACAGAAGACACAAGATGTAGCAGAGATAAATAACAGAATGAAATGAATGATAGATGAATGGAGGAACGGTGTCTTGGAAAGTTGAGCTAGCTGGACCTGAAAAGGAAAATGTTTCTCACTAAAGTTATTTACGGGAACAGTAATTGTCTCTTGAAAAGTTAAATAAATATAAGATATGTTAAATACAAGATATGTTAAATACAAGAAATGCCATTTTACTAAAAAATGAACATTTCACAACAACATACCATACCTTGGCCTGACGTTTCGGTGATGAAAACGGAGGTTTCAGTCTTTTTACTTCCTTTAAGACAAAAACTAGAGATGTTGTGAACTGTGTTATGTACAGGATATCAGATACAATTAAATGTCATTTTTATTAATATCACTTTGTATTTTTACTGTTTGAAGAGGAATGGGTCTTTTCGAATAGGTTTCCAAACACAATTGCTGTAAACAGATAATGACATATAAAAGAGGAAGACAAAGTTGATTTCATTGATATGGAGTTTTACTATTCAAAGGTTAAAATATCACTCAGGACATCATCTTGCTTCTCTTTACATTCTACGATTATCATGTAAATTATTCGTTTAAAAATTTTTAGAGAAAATGTACAAAGTCAACTTTCAAAATTATTTTTGAATTTTTAACTTTAATGGCTGTTCCTTCCTTATCGTCTTCTAATTGTTCTATCTATCTATCTATCTATCTATCTATCTATCTATCTA
>RDPX01000080.1:1482641-1498225 GCA_003991215.1 Morbakka virulenta | reverse complement strand
AAGAAGAAAAAAAAAATAAAAAAGTTTGCAAACCTGAAAGTAAAAAAAAGGATTCGTTTGACATTGGAAGAAAATAAAGAGAAGGAAAGATATACAACAAAAGAAAAAGTAAGAAAGAGAAGTGACATAAACAAGAAAAAACTCATCATTCTTGTTAAATGAAAATTACTACAAAAGTATTCATGCTTATAGAGGGGGGGGGGGGTAATTAGAAGAAGAGCAAGCATTTTACGTGGTTATAATCGTATACAGCTTTCGATATTTTTTTATACAAAGAAACAATTTTATACATTATCATCCACATTATACATATACATATTCTCAATCTGCAGACCGTACCGTTGTCTCTGAAGCTCTGTTCTGCACTGATGAGCCCACAAAGGGTGAAACGGTACTGTCTGCAGATTAAACAATTTTATCTGGAACTAATTGTTTAAAACATTTTAAATGACACCCTTTTCATTTTAATATATTTAGTTATTTTGAAATGGGGTTAATGTTTTGTTTTGTTTTTTTTATTAATTTTTAGTTTTTCTTCTTTCTTAAAGCTTTATGAATTACTTAGTTCTTATTTTAATTCTGATCATAATTGGGATTTATATTTAGTTATTATGTTTTTTTGGCTTATTTACAGGTCTTGAGATATTTTTTCTTTATTATCTGTTTTTAAATTTTTGTTTCAGTAGTATATTACAATGGTTTTATATTACAGAACTCATGTTGATGACAACATTTCATAATATGTTGACTTAATTATCCTGTATAAATTAAACTTCGTTATAAAACAAAGTCTATTTGGGATTGCTTTTAAACCATTTTAGGATGGCTTTAAATGAAGATTAGGTGTCATTGAAAAGTCATATTTATAGCAGAAGATATTTTCTCACCATTCTCACTTTTCACTGCATTCTCCTTGCTCCTTGTCGGGTAGAGAGTTTTTGCTAGATACATTTCTGTAATGCTGGTCGCCACACTGGTCTATCACTCACACCACATCTCTCCAAATTCCAGGCCTTCAGATATCTCTATATCGTGACCTTCAATCTATGCTTGGGGCGACCAGGACCCCTCTTTCCAACTATTACTATCTGATGCGCTTTCCTGATGTCTTCCTTCTTGTCTCTCCTGCTAGCATACCCGTACCATTCCAGTTGTCTTTTCTTCATGGAATCTGCTATTGGGACCGTTTTACCAATCCCCAACCCCACCTCTCTGTGTCATCCACCCTCCTGGTGTATCGTTGTTCCTAAATACTTGAAGATTTTACACTAAGGAATGTCAAAATATATTGATGGTTTTAAATTGATTTTGTTATCTTTTGGCAACAATTGTAGTACAATTGCAACGTTTTAATAATTCCCCCTTGACCTATCTCTATCTATCTTTCTAACTATAAATATATATATATATATATATAACTATATATATGTATATATATATGTATATATATGTATATATATGTATATATATGTATATATATGTATATATATGTATATATATATAGATATATATGTATATACATAGATAGATATATATGTATATATACATAGATAGATATATATGTATATATACATAGATAGATATATATGTATATATATAGATATACGTATATGAAATACGTGTGAATAGTAGAAACAGGCAAGGAAGCTTCATTGCAAGTTTAAACTTTGTTAAACATTTATTAACATATATGATTGCCGTACTAAAAGATATCTCTTTTCATAGCACCTAGACTGTTGATATGAAAAGGTGGTCACTTTCAAGTGACGGGGTATATAAAAGCCCTGATAAGTAAAAGAGTTCCAAGGAAAACGACTGATACAAGCAACATTTCGTCGATGAGACAAGAGCTGAAGAGTACCAGCAAGACCTCGATCTATAAAGTTGCACACAAGTCTCTGAACTCGACCAAGACTATCAAAATAGGACGTTAGAGCAATTCCCTAGGGGTCACGTTAAAACTTCATGCAAGGACGGACGGCAGACATTTTCATTCAATATTTAACCGTAAAGATTTCCATGAGCCATTTGACATTTTTCTATTACTATAGCCATATAGTTAACGAATGAACTTCCGGTTGACAAAATCCCTTATTTGACAAATTCAGACTACTATTGACAAAAAAGGAACCTACCCTTTCTTTGTTTGAGTATGCTAGACCAATTGAAAGTACAAATGAAATTGGGTGTAGAGCCATTTTTCGTAGACTTCCATACATATTCATTTTCATTTAAATAACATCAGAAACGAAACATAAACCAAGTGTACAATCAAATTGGAAGTTTCCGGAATAAACTGGTGTTAATGACAGCCTTCTAAGCTATGTACCGAAAGGGTAAGCAAGTAAAACTAAGATGAAAATGGAAGCTGAATACAAAAAAATCCCCTGAAATATATCCCAGTTAACTTGTCCTCTTTTTGAGTTTTAGCTTGATTTAAACTGATAAAAACGGCTTGAGAGTAATGGGAAACAAGGAAGATATTCAGAGAACATATGTAAAATATGTAAAATTTGAAGTCTCTCAGCTTCTATGGGGCTTCCTGAAAAGCCTATAACTGTTACAAATCTCATCTCTATCTACAGGGCAAAAGGAGGACAATAACCAATAAAATTCTGAATAAGATTATTTCAGAAATAGTAGAGAGTAAAACAACTGTTTTTCAACTTCAGTTTTATGCTAAAAAATTCACAATTGTGGTTTAAGACATTAATTGAAGATTTGAATAAATCTAAATTATACTTACCTTAACGCGATAGGCACATCCCTGTCTAAATTTAAAATAATGTCTGTATGTACCAGCAAGAGAAGTCGGCAGATTTTCAACGATAGTAAAGCTAGTGGAATTCTGTAAATGTAGCAGTAAACGTTGCATTAAAAGCAAGTCATGCATAATGGAGTGGAATATTGAAATAATTAATTTTGACCTTCAATTACAAAGCGGAAAGGCAAGAATAATACTACACATTTTTGAAAGCAAAGATATATGAAGAGGAAAATTACTTTAAAATTTGACAATATTGTAAAACTATTTGAAGTCCATCTTTCTCTGACATTATAAACCAGTAGTTAATTAAATGTTATCTACATCTTTTTATACGTATCTTCTAGCTGTAATCATTATGTATTTAAAGGACAAGTGAAAGTTGAAGACTGGAGGCTTAAAACTAGGCAGCGCTTATAAACCATATTTTTCAGCGCATAAACTCCTTATTTTTTGCAAGTAAAATCCCTTTTCTAGCTCATAAAATCCCTTTTGATTCTCAACTGTTTTATTTGCTGTTTATTTTTTGTTGTTGCAATTGGTTGGACTTATTATCAATAATATTATAACAACAGCTAAAATTTTTCGGACATGTGAAAAGGCATAACGAATATATTTATCTACCAGAAATCATGCAAGGGAGGCCTCCAGAAGAAAGAATACAGAATTTAGTGTATCATAAATACATAACAGTCTATGTTAGAAAACAGTTTGAGCAACCTGAGTCAATAACCTTAATGGACTACTGACTAAGTACATGCAATATGGAAAACATGCTGAGTAAAAATCAGTTATAGTTACACTATTTAATAGTTAACGTTAAAAAAGTTATAAAAATATAAAATAGTTAAAAAGAAAAGATTTATGGTTCAAATATATATAAAATTTTTAAGGATATATAAATTTTTATAATATAGTTTGAGAGTATTTGGAATTTAGAAAAGTGAAAAATATATTTAATATGTGATATATCCAGTTCGGTGCAAACATGTTTTTCATATATTTGAAATTTTTATAAAATATATAAAAATTATAAAGACATTATCGAGTGGTTACACACCATCTAGTGATGGATGGGTGAAAAACCCACATTCAGCGCCCAACAACAAGCCAGGAAAGTTGAATGCAGGCACATGTACTGTAGCCACAAGAGTGAGATAAAATAACCAAATAAAAATGGAAACATCACTTCAACCTTGCAAGTGGCGCCTCACAACAAGTGAGGAAAGGCACATTGCTCAAGCGGTTGTTGTTGTATGACAACAACTCATGACTACAGCACTCCCCACTCCTAGCCTGATAGCTGACAATACATGGAGAGATGTCTTAGTACTAGCACTAAGTCTGGTATTGCAGCATTGAATACAGACTGGATATTTGTTATTGCCCTGTTTGGTGACAAAAACAACAACGCACAGGCAAAAAGAGCCATGTTGTTATGTATGCCAAAGGGCATATAAAGACATTATTATTATTATTATTATTATTATTATTATTATTATTATAAACGTTTTCTAAAAAATGTGTTGTTTTCTCAAGCAATTTTGATAATTAAGAAAGTGGACAATCAACAAAGATAGTTAAATATTAAGGAAAAGAAAAGTGACATAGAAAAAAAAGCAAAGTTATTTAGATGGGTAGAACTCTAAATTTATTATTGCATTGGTCCCAGTTCCTTACCAACTATTTAACTTCAGATATGATGATAACGAATAATAATAATAATAATAATAATAATTTTATATAATATATTATAATAATAAATAACTAAATAATAATAATAAACGAAGACAGATTTGGATTTGTAATATGGGATGTTCCCAGCAGGCAGATATAGCAGCTAAAGCAAATGAGAAAGTGACAAAGTACCGACAACTTGCATTTCAAATTAAGAGAGAGGAGACCTATATATGATCTAGTGATTGCTCACATAGTCATTGGTGTTCTTGGTGGAGGTATACAAACAGTGTTGCATGATATGGAAAGAGCTTTTAACAAACATTTAGAACAAGCAAGATTAACTGAGGTAGCAGTTGCAAAGGTGCAGAAAACTGTATTAATAGAGAGTGAGACCATGATTCGAAAAGTCCTTTCAGGACTCTTTGTATGGAAGACATTACTTACTAACAGAACCAACACTATTAATGGCCTAATACTGTTGGCTATTTATTTTTAGCTATTTAAATCTTAAACTGTTGAAAATCTTCGCTCCTTGAAAAGCGAAAGATTTTTTTTACTTTTGATAATACCAGACTACGAGACTCAGTTCCAGTTGTATTATTTTTCCATGCTCATAGTTTTTGAAGTCGTTTTTTAGCTATTCTTGGTAAATCATATTAATTGAGTTCGTTTCTTTTGCGTTTGCTCAAGGTTTGTTGATCGAATATTCCTTTTATCAAGGGTAGAAAAGGCCAAAATCTGTGCTCTTGGGTGTCCCTGCCTGATCAATCAAGTTCAAAATGGACATGGTATTTCGTGTAAAACCAAAATATCCGAAATATCGGAAATTTTAAAGATTGAAATTACTTAAATATAAACATAAGTAGTGACCTTTGAAAAATGAACGTCAGTTTGTCAAGGGAATTTCATTATCAAATCTTTGTTTGGTTCGATTTGGGTTTACTTTAAGGGAATTATGAGGGACAAGGATAAGTGACATTGCTTCTTTTACATATTTTTGATGCTAAACAATTAGCTTTGCGATAAGTAAGCCTTCATTATTTACAAGAATATGGCTCTACATAAACACAGGAATACCCAAATGCATGTTGTCAGCGAATACCTGTAGTTGCATCACTTCACAATCATGCAAAAGATATAGTCTTCCTTGATTTTAATGTTCCTCTTATAAAACGATAGCGTACTTATTCATAAAAGGGCAAACTCAACGGTAAAGTATTGAATTTTCTAGAAATGTTATATGCCACATTTAAAATAGCTATGTTGAGTTGTTAGTTGACGAGTGATTATTTCATGTTGTAGAAAAGTGAAACATAGGCATGCAACAATGATCTGGGAAAAGACAAACTAGCTCAATCAGTAGATATCTCAGTCCTATAAGAATGATTGAGATCAGATGTCCAATGATAGGGATTTTTGGGGAAAAGGGGCCATTCAACTGAACGATACCATAAGTGGCCTGGTGAAGAATTAGCGCCGAATCTCCGGTGGCAGAGCTTTGGTTCGAATCTACTTGGGTACACACATAATTGTCACTTTTCTACAATTTCAAATCCTCTCTCTCCATATTATATTATTCTCATTGTCTGATTTTTTATGATTCTGATATTGTATGACTATCAATAGGTAGGTATAAACAAATTATTTTTCGGTTTTTGAGAGCTGGGTCATCTGAGACGCGGAGTAAATAAAAATGGATTTGGCGAACTTTAATGCATTTTATTATAAAGTATCTTAAAAATAATACGTCTAAAAAACTAGTAAAATCTAAATAGATATTCCTTAAAGATGTTAACTAAGTGAAGGTCTAAAACAGGTAGAGAAAATTGAATGTCTGCGGTGTAAACGAAAATATAATAAATATAATAAATATAATAAATATAATAAATATAAATAAAGCATAAAGTATTTCTTATTTTTAATATTAGACCTTTTCTGATGTACCTATAAAACGATTAAATACATGGAGACCATCAAATGAGAAACATTGTCAAAGAAAGAAAGTTACTCAGATAGAGAATTGATTACCTAACGAAATATAAATACTGAGAAGAACATTAGTCCTTTTAATTAATACTTTTTGAAAATGTCATGTTAATAATACTTTAGGTCCTTTTCAGTGATTAAGACTTTGTGCTTTTTATTATATATCAAATAAATTAGGGACACGAAACAACAGTTAAGTGGATCGAGAAAATATTGACCAGAATATTCAAAAAAGTCTTGCTGACTTGATCAACAAAGTAGTGTCTTAATAAGATAAAGAACTCTCACACTGCATAACATCAAGTTTTTCTCTTACTCTACTTTTGTAATCTCTTTAACCTATTAGTTAATAATTGTAGCTTATAGTTTGACTACTATTTGTCTGCAGCATTATGAGCTGTTGCAACAAATTCTTGCTATTTTCCGCTTTTGATTACGTTAATCAATGCAGTCCTAAGTAAATTTCAACTAGTAGATTTCCAACTAGAAAAGAAACCGTTAGCTACATTTGGTTTTCTCGTATCATAGAGACGAGATGGATTTAAACCAAATGGAAGAGAGTTGACACACTGAGAGGAGCTAGAGAGAGGGACAGGTAGAATCTCATGATAGCCTAGAATTTGTTTTAAAGAAAGGGTGTTAAGCACTTAGGTAGGTGTTGAAACCCCTACAGTAATTGTTTTTCAATGAATGTTCAGCTACACTTCTGTCTAAGAGTGTTTTATTAAAAAGATTGACTTATTATAGAAATGATGCAAAACTTAATTACAGTAATGAAAAATATATTTCAAGAAAATCGTTCATCATTTTATAGTGCTTTAAACTTGGTAGGTTTTTACCTAGTCTAATTCACCGAAATTTAAAAAATGTTGAAAAATACGATTGAAAAGTTCATCACAAAAGAAACATGAAAAAGTTTCGAAAAAAGTACTATTTGTGAGTGAAAATTCAACTATTACATTTTTATCAAAATTCTGTATACAAATGCTTCTAATCCAAAAAATGTCGATAAAGAACCTTAAAAAGTTATTTTGTTAATAAGGATAAATTTGAATCTGCTTCAAGGAAGAATTCTCCTGATGTGACAATTTGCCATTGGTATTTGAACGTAAATGGAATTAGCTAAAACCTGTTCTCCTAAATAAATAAGTAAACCTAAGAATATAATAATCAAATTTTTGGAATCGTATGTTATAAGAAAGCTGATTTATTTTGTTCACGTTTTTAAGCTGAAAAATGTTGAGACTATGAAACCTGAATCAATGTAGAATGGATTTCTACACAGAATGATTAGAAATGGATTTTAACGTAAGAATGCGCTATCAAAATTTGAAACCGATTGGTCTTACAAAATCAGTAACGAAAGAAACGATTAGTTAAGTGCTCTAATATTCAAGGGTTCTGTTTGAAGCAGCATCTCAACTGTATCACACATGTATGGAGATCAGGTAATGAAAGCTTTGCAGAAGAAGATCTTGTTCTCTTCTTCAGAACCAGAATGGTAACTGCCCATAAATATACATATATTCATAATGAAATTATAAAACCATTCAATAGCAATCTAAAGAGAAGAATCTTCTCATATAAGCATTAATGATAATGATGATGATGATGATGGTGATAGTGATCAATTACGAGATTAAATATTTCTAATAAATTCTTAAGGCCCTTAAATTAAAACCGATCAACAAAATATTGTAAAACCTTTCAAGTATTTCCCCACTCAATATCTGTATATTAACTTACAGCATTTCCTATATAAACATGATAATCCTCTCCTGCATGATCTCTATTCCACGCAAGGGAACAATATTTTGATGTCTGAGATGATGCTAGCAATTCTGCCACCAAATTGAAACCTTTTAAGGTCATATCACTACTCCCTTTTTCTGGAATACAACAAGATATATTTAATATAAATTCTACTGATCGGATTTAAAATTGAACATGAAAAATATTTCAGTAACTTTGTGCAATTTAAAAAACTTAAACATTTTAAAATATGTATATGTACTTATCAAGCAAACAAAATATTACACTTGTTTAGCAACTCCGAGTTTCGTGTTTAGTAAACAATCATAAAAATGAAAATGAAAATTCATTTTCCCCCTGGTAGGGTAACAACCATGATCCTGAGTTGCTAAAGAAGTGTAACATCTTCTTTAATTTATTATGTATAAAATTTTTTTATATATATATATAAATTTTATAATATATGATCTAATGTGGTAGTGGCATTTGGCCAATGCTGCTGGGGAGCCATATCCTTGAAGTTATCTCGAAGTTAATTCCCCGAAATAACTGATATGGTCATCGACTGATGATCCACGATTTCAATTTACCATCTGGGCTACCTACATCCTTTTTACCCTTTGTTTTGTTTGCTGACAGCCTGTACTTAACTGTATGGTGCTGATGGCAACAATGCTCTCCTCCTTCCTCTTCACATCATGTCTTCTCTACTGTGCCATCTCTCATAATTTCTTTTACACTTCTGCACAAACTTATTTCCATTCCCTTTTTTACCTTTTCTTACTTTCTTAGATGTTGTTTTGTCCCTGTATTTGTCTTATGTCTTATTTGTTTGTCCTGTTTAGTAAACTTGTCGATTTACATCTACGGTCATGAGCTTAGAACTCATACTATATATATATATATATATGTGTGTGTGTGTGTGTGTATGTAGTTGACCTTTCAAAGCTATCCTGGTGAACAGTGAGAGACTGATCAGGTAGCCGCAGAGGTAGGATTTATTACGCATTGGTTTAGATGAGATTTTACAATGTAGTGGTATAAGATCAGTATATGATGTTTTATTAATTAGAAAAATGCTTTATGCTGAAATGGATGTGTAGTTTGGTCTTTAGATACGTGTATCGCCCTTCCATGGCTTATCAGTGGAGACTGCGACCTTTCAATGTCTAAATGCATGCTCAAACTCAGACCCCTGAGATTTTGTGAAAGGCCACAGTTCCCGAACCACTACAAGAAAAGTAATCAACTGACGAAGATGAAAGTAGAAACGTTTAACAAATTGAAGATTTTTTTCTAAGTAGCTATAAATTACTTTAAAAATTTCTATGTGGTTGAAGCTTATGAGTATTTTTATCTGGATGGCAAATCTCTGTCATTTTGGACTGGCAAGGACCAGACACATTGCAAAAAACACATAATGCTTGAAATAAATGGAAGTTAAGAAATTTGCAAGTAAATACATCCTGACACAAAATTTATTGATAGCCAAAAGCAATAGTTTCTTAATTGATACATCCACACATTCAAGCAGATATTAACTTTTTCTATTATCGTTTGATATTCTTGTCAATCCTATTTTCTAATTAAAATTTTATCTCCTTCTGATGTCAAGAAAGAGAACTTTTTAAAGAGCTGTAATTCCTGTAAATGCTAATCCTTTTCTTGTTAATATTTAGTTACTTCTTCAAAATCAAAAGAACTCGTAGAAAAGGTATAGTCTGTCTTCAGAAAATCAGGTTTATAATTAATAGATGATGACTCTCTAATTGAAACTTTAACATCGACGCCTGTAAACCAGCTGATTTACTGTTCTCCAGAAATATATTAAGCCGGATCATTTGTGTACTTAAACTTTCATTATATAAATACTTGAAATGATCAAATTAAATACTATAACCAGATTCTACTCTTTCACAGATCTCCAAATTTTGCAAAGAAGCCAACGTGTTTTAGTTAAATGTTGTTGTAGGATTTAAGTAGAACGTTGTCAACTAAAATAACATTCTATTCTTGAAAAAAGACAAAGAAAAATCTTATTTATTAGTTTAAATGCATAATACGCAGAGTCACAAAAAGATAAACACACACAAACACACACAAACACACAAACACACACAGACACACACACACAAACACACATACACAAAAACACACATATGCACGCACACACATGTGTATGTGTGTGTTTGCAAACATATATTTCACTGTGTATACTTCCTTTTCCCTTTTCCACGATTTCAAATCCTCTCCATCTATATTACAATATTTTTACAAAAGAATTATGGTGTAGACAGCTATTAGAGGTTATGATCAATAGGCCTTAAAGATGAAACAATAAATCAATTTATATATATATATATATATACATATATATACATATATATACATATATGTTTATCTATCTAGTTGAGCATATATGAGTATCAATCTAAGAAGATATTACATATACTAGGTATATATTTATTTTAAAAAATCAGATCAGGCTACAAATGACTTTTTTATATTTAGATAAACATGAATTCTGCATTACGAAAGAAGTGCAATATCTTGTTTTATGTTTATATATATATATATGTATATATATATATATATATATCTATCTATATATATATATATATATAGATAGATAGATAGATAGATAGATAGATAGATAGATAGATCAGAAAAATATAAAGATACGTGCGGATTTTTGTTGAATTTAATTAAGACCACAGTAGAAAAAAGATAGAAGAAATAAAGATTCTTTGTCATAATAATAATTAGAAATAATAAGATAATAAAATGCTTATCACTTGCAAATTTCGGTTCGAACTTTCCATAAGAAACGGTCTTGCATTCATAACAAGATAGATAAGACTAGAGTTTCAATCCTTATCAGTTTTATGTGGCAATTCTCAAATATGTCAAATGCTTATGGAATGGCATTGGTTCCTTCTATGACACTTGTTTTCTCTCAGTTTGATATTCATCTGAAGGCGACAACAGACCTAGACAAGAAATACACACCTAACGGTTTATCCCAGTGTAGCGTTGGTAGTAGCATATAATCAGTCAAGGACGTGTTAACTTTGAAGGTTAGATAAAAGTTGGTAGGAGGACAGGCGCAATATTCTGGTTTAGCTTTTGGCGACCAGCCACAATTCATAGGTTTGCATCTGTCTAGGGAAAAAAGAAACAACGTCAATTAAAAAGGAGTAAGCAATTATTGCATTAGAAACAAAACAAAATAAAGAGTAATTTTTTTTTTAATTTGCTGACATTTTTACCTTTTTTTCCATTTCAGTTGATTATTAGATATGATTTCTGCTATTGGCTGAGAACATGTAAACAATGCAAATTACAGAAAAGGGTTGAAGTTTGGGGAGGGGGGGTTGCCTCTTCTTTATGTGAATAATTGTCATACAAATAACATTTGACTGTATATCGGAAGTGGTTACTTGAAGGAAGCTAGCAAAAATGTCTTATTGTTTACTACATAGAGCNAATATATGAGTAACAATCTAAAAAAATATTACATATACTAGGTATATATTTATTTTAAAAAATCAGATCGGGCTATAAATGACTTTTTTATATTTAGATAAACATGAAATTCTGCATTACGAAAGAAGTGCAATATCTTGTTTTATGTTTATATATATGTATATATATATATATATATATATATATATCTATATATATATATATATAGATAGATAGATAGATAGATAGATAGATAGATAGATAGATAGATCGATAGATAGATAGATCAGAAAAATATAAAGATACGTGCGGATTTTTGTTGAATTTAATTAAGACCACAGTAGAAAAAAGATAGAAGAAATAAAGATTCTTTGTCATAATAATAATTAGAAATAATAAGATAATAAAATGCTTATCACTTGCAAATTTCTGTTCGAACTTTCCATAAGAAACGGTCTTGCATTCATAACAAGATAGATAAGACTAGAGTTTCAATCCTTATCAGTTTTATGTGGCAATTCTCAAATACGTCAAATGCTTATGGAATGGCATTGGTTCCTTCTATGACACTTGTTTTCTCTCAGTTTGATATTCATCTGAAGGCGACAACAGACCTAGACAAGAAATACACACCTAACGGTTTATCCCAGTGTAGCGTTGGTAGTAGCATATAATCAGTCAAGGACGTGTTAACTTTGAAGGTTAGATAAAAGTTGGTAGGAGGACAGGCGCAATATTCTGGTTTAGCTTTTGGCGACCAGCCACAATTCATAGGTTTGCATCTGTCTAGGGAAAAAAGAAACAACGTCAATTAAAAAGGAGTAAGCAATTATTGCATTAGAAACAAAACAAAATAAAGAGTAATTTTTTTTTTAATTTGCTGACATTTTTACCTTTTTTTCCATTTCAGTTGATTATTAGATATGATTTCTGCTATTGGCTGAGAACATGTAAACAATGCAAATTACAGAAAAGGGTTGAAGTTTGGGGAGGGGGGGTTGCCTCTTCTTTATGTGAATAATTGTCATACAAATAACATTTGACTGTATATCGGAAGTGGTTACTTGAAGGAAGCTAGCAAAAATGTCTTATTGTTTACTACATAGAGCAGACTTTTTGAGTAACTTTTTAATAATGAAATTCCTTCTTTTAGAAAGAAGAGAATTTTTTCAAAATTCCTAAAATACACAATATTAATTATCATAATGTACACAAGACTTAAAATTTGAACACCGTTTTATGCAAAAAAAACCTCAACAATTTTTGTCCATTTCTTTTTTTTCCTCCAATTTACCCATTTTACCTCCAATTTTCCTCCATTTTACCCTATGAACTCTATAATTCCAATGTATCGTGGTCCTCCTCTTTGGTTGCAGTGCAGATGATGTTTGAAACTATCTCGTAGCACTGTTTCAGTCTCTATACCTCTAGTTGCGCCAAGTCAGATGGCTTGTCAGGGTCTATAAAATCATCAGAGGCTTTATCTGATGATGGTGCTTCCAATAACTCTGTTTAGCAGCAGATGAACAGACACCAACCAATGAAAACAAGGTTCGATACGAAAACTTCATCAGACATTTTCGTCAATGCGTTTGAAATGAAGACCCGGCAGTTTTTTAATCACTTCTATATTGTTAAAGCAGAAATTGGCTCCCTCGAAGTATTTAGCCATTGAATGGTATCAAGAATAGTTGACCTTTTTAGCTACTTCGTTGAAACCATTTATCAAGGAGAATAGAAGCATAAGGTAGAAGGTGCTCGGGACACTGCAGTTTAGTCGCCTGTATGACAGCAGTTTTCATTTTCGAAGGTTGCCAGTGGTATTTGGAGGAATGAAAACAAACTGTATCTGCTGTAAATTGATAGGGATGGGGTAGTGTTGAGAGAGTAGTGTAGTGGTCCAAAAATGATCTTCTTATCTTGATCTTTTGGTTGCTAGTGCCAGCTACTCTTGTTGTTATTCTCATATGGTACGCAAAATTTACTAACTGTTCAAGAATTAAATCAGCAAGAATTTTAGATTTCCCAACAATAAGTCAAAGTTTCTGCTCATTAACCGAGTTAACTAGAAGAGCTGAAATGCGTCATAAGTTTTAATTTTGCACCTGCCAGCTTTAGCAACATGGAGTTTTGATGAAAATTTTCAAATGAAATGGTCAATTTCACCACAGTTTTAGATTAGATCTACAGAATACATCTTAAGCTTGTCATGCAGTAGTTTTTTTCTTATAATTGATGGCAGTGACATCGACCCTAGTCCTCTCACCATATGATACTGTGACGTTGCTTGTATAGTAAAATAATTACTTGATCAAACTGGAGTTGTGTTTGGATTCTGGAAACTCCAAAAGCTCTGTGCAGAAGCAAATAGAGAGGCGAATCCCTTCTGAATAAAAAAATGAGTACTGAAGCCTTAAAATAACAATTCTGTAATGACTGGTTTTCCAGTGCTACAAATCATTTCGTGCAATGTGTTTTTGCAATTTTTCTTTAGATTTTTCATGAAGAACATCCATTTACGAATCACTGACAATGATGCTACGACATTGAAATGTATCTGAGATATCGTTTTTTGTCTGATTGCATTATTAAACGAGTTAGATTGCCTCTTTGATTTAAGCTATTTTTTTTAGTTTGCAGAATTCTAATTTGTTTTGGTCTTTGGTCCGGTTAGAGAACGTGGTTGCCTAGAAAATATATTTAGAAAACAATTTAAATGCATGAAAAAAATGGCCATTTAAAGTGGATGATGGTCACTTAGAGGAGGGATCGAGTAGACGAGAAACCACTGAATTTAATATAGTTTGTCTAAACTAAAGAATACTGACTCTTCCTTTGAGGTAAAATAGCAAATTTACATATGACACAGAAATAAACAAGATTATGGTGATGATCATAATTACAGTGTATTCTACTTATATTCTACTTATATGAAAGAAAGGTTATAAAATACACCTCCGGTACGTTTTATAACTTCTCGGTATCTTACGATTAGGTACTTCATGGAGAAGGGGCTTCATACCTAAGATCTACATATATATTGTCTGAATGATGTCCACTGTGCGAAGGAGAAAAGACGTGAAAGCTATTTCTTGGTGTGCATATGTTTTGGATGAACCCTAACCATTCCTGACCAAAATAGTTTTGGTACTGAACAAACCAAAAACACTTTCGTTCAGCTAAAGTACAGTAACTATTTAATATTTAAAAAGGTCTCATATGCCAACCTAGATTGGTTTCTACTGACGTCGTTTATTTGGAAGCTCGATCTTGATGGCGGTATAGCATTTACAGAGAAAAAAAGAAACATCAAGACATTAACATAAAGCGCGAGTTTAACAAAATTATGGTTTATTTCTAACATTCGTTGGGTCAAGAAAATACAAATAGAGTACAAAGCTAAAGTCAGCACATAAAAGAGATGAATTTTAGCTCCAATTTAGTGGTTTTAGTTTATTTGTAAACCTTCCTGTAGCAGCAGAATGGTTAAAAAGTTTGTCGTTATTTTTGTGATGTTATGGTGCCGCTTCCTTTTGGTACCTCCCTGTTCTTTTTATAGAATTGCTTATTGTTGCTGTAAGAAACATGTTTAAAATAAATAAACTAGAAATAATAATATTTAATTCAATTTAGAACTATTTTTACTCCTAAGATTTCGTATAAGATGTCGAAACAACACAGTGCAGTCTCAAGCCGAGTTAAGTGTGGTAACTACGTTAAATTACAGAACACATTTCTGAACGATGCAACTTCGTGTGTGTGTGTACGGGCTAGCCATTTGAAATTGCTAGACGTCTAAGTCGACTAGTAGATGTGTATAATAGCCAGGTATAAAACTGTATATATATGTATTTATTTGTATATATATAGATATATATGTATATACATAGATAGATATATATGTATATATACATAGATAGATATATATGTATATATA
>RDPX01000080.1:1455996-1466674 GCA_003991215.1 Morbakka virulenta | reverse complement strand
GAGAGAGAGAGAGAGAGAGAGAGAGAGAGAGAGAGAAAGAAGAAATAGGTTGCTTCTCTCAAAAAATTTACCCTGAAAAAATGACAAAAAAATTATAACCCTTTAAATGAACTGGAAATAGATAATGCACTTGGTATTAATTACCACCCGTCTCAGATCATCATCTTAAAGACTATGGTTTGTGATTCATTTCGGGAATTAACTTGTCATCTTCAGCTGATATGTAAAGTACTTCACTTCTGTATGATCCTATCCTTTTATTTTGATGAAGAAAGCTATATTTTTACCCCTTTATGGTCTCTATTTATCCTGTGCTTTAACCTTTTAGGAGAAAGAAAATCCCTTCGTTAACGGAGAAAGTTCATTTAAATTAAAGGTAGTACGACTAATAGTACATAGAGGAGGTTTACCAATTTGACTTGAAAATATTGGAAAATGTAGCATCAATCAGCTTGAACAGGGGTTATATGTTAATTCGTATTTCATTTCAGGCATGACATGACACAAATGCACAAACACACAAATACAAAAATCCCACAAATGCATACAGACACGTGCACATAAATACACACAAAGCACACAGGTAGTTACTATTGAATCTATTAAAATGCAGTCATATCTAAAACGACCAATCAAAGATCTTTCCTCGATAATCTCAACAAAATAAAATCGTTTGATTTGAAGTAGTCTGTAGATTATAGATCGATTAGATTTTGTTGATTTTGTCAAAAGTAGATTTAAAAGTCTCTATTTGCAGTTGACAATTTATTTGACTGCAATGGCTTTGAATAAAATCTAGCTGTCGTTATCAGAAAATCTTATCATCATTATCTTACCATCGATAGTTTTCACTGCCAAAAAACAAAAGCACGAGAGACATGTGTTAACCTAGATTATTCTTCTTTCAGAGGGCATATTTCATGACCTATCAGACCAGTGAGAACAAATTAGGATTGTAGAGACCAAGCAAGAAGCAAATCTAAGGAAATAAACTAAGGTTGGTTAGAATTTCTTTGGAATTCGGAACAAAACAATATTTGCTATAGCGATCTTTATCCCAATCGAACGTATTCCAAGAGATGAAAAATTATTATTCAATATGCACTAAGATAAGATAACACTGGACAACAATCAAAATACGATTTTCATGTAGATGATATTTTCTAGGCATATTGAGGCCTCTGATTACGAATACGGCATTGAAAAAAAAATCTATGGATTGGATTTTTTCTAAACGTTATTTAAAATTTTTCCAATATTACGTAATCGACATTATTAGATGTTCATTATTGCGCAGTTCTCAATGTGTGCAATGTTATTGTTTGTTTGTTTATTTGCCCTTCCTAATCCCATGAACGTTGCAGAACATTGACTGCGTAAATATGGTACTCTGAACAGCGTGGAGTATTTACATAACTTTGTGCCAATGTTGCCATTGGTGTTGAAGCTAGTACAGTAATTATACTAGTACACTATCGGGGACTGGTGATAGTACATTACTTCCTATGCCTGTGGTTTGAAAGCCATCCTAATTGCATTGAACTCTTTCTCGCTTAAAAATGCCACCTAAAACTTGTCGTTCGTACAAGAACTCACCAGATAACTTTTACAACATTTGTGGAAATTATACCATAGCATCTCGACGTTGGAAGTTTTCCAATGTTATTATCAATGCCTATGAAAAATACTTTGACTGCAAGCCAGACCTGGAAAACACATGGGCTCCTCAAAATTGTTGTGTCTCATGGTTTAGTGGACTGCATCACTGGCGTGAGCCAACTGATCATGTATCAGATTGTTATTTTTGTTTGACTCAGTTTACCCATGGAATTGGGAAAGTGAGGAGTGTCACGAGTTATGCAGTAGTTAGGTCTGCCACTCGACCAGTGCCACATGATGATCACCTGCCGGTACCTGTCTCCTCACGAATGGAGGACACTCAACATTCTACTCCCGACCCCAGCGATTCTCCGTCTGTATCTAGGTATGAAGCCCCTGACAGCAAGGTACACTTCATAACGCAACCCGACCATAATGACCTCGCGCGTGATTTCATGCTTTACAAGAAGCCCTTGGAAATACTTGCATCACGGCTCAATGACTGGATCATACTGGATCCATCAAAGCGGATAACTGTGTTTCGCACATGCAACCAAGAATTAGCCAAGGTCTTCTCAATGACAAACTCTATATATCACTGTGTCGATGTTGTTAGACTGATGAGCACGATGGATATCGAGTATACGTCAGACGCCTGGCGATTGTTCATTGATTCTTCGGTCACGAGTTTGAAAGCTGTGCTGCTCCAAAACGGGAATGTAAGCCCAAGTATTCCTATCGCGCATGCCGTTGGCATGAAGGAAATGCACGATACGATGCAGATGGTCCTTGACCTCATAAAGTACGAGGAGCACAAGTGGGCCATTTGTGGCGATTTCAAAGTATTTGAACTACTACTAGGTGGATACACGAAGCACAGCTGTTTTCTCTGGCTTTGAGATAGTCGAGCTGACGACCAACACTACAAGAAAAAAAAACTGGTTACAGGAAGAATCCTTCGTGCCTGGAAAGCAGGACGTTAAAGCCAAGCCGCTCGTGGAACCAGAACGTGTTCTTCTCCCTCCATTAAATATCAAACTGGGTTTGATGAAACAGTTTGTCAAAACAATGGATAAGGAGAGCAAATGATTCAAGTACACAGAAAATAAGTTCCCTAAGATCAGTGAAGCGAAGTTGAAAACGGGAATATTTATTGGGCCCCAGATTAGTGACCTGATCGTGGACGAAAAATTCACAAAGCTCCTAGGTCCGAAGGAGGCGAGAGCCTGGATGTCCTTTAAGGCTGTGATAGCTGACTTCCTCGGCAATATGAAGTCAGAGAACTATGTGCAATTTATCAAAAATCTTCTCCGAGACTACAAGAAAATGGACTGCCGTATGTCATTCATACACGAGAGTCTACATGAGAGTGCAAGTAGTGGAGTATCTCCACTACTTGCACTCTCATGTAGACTTCTTCCCTGACAACCTTGGAGCAGTCAGTGACGAGCACGACGAGTACTTTCACCAAACAATCTCGACAATCGAGTATCACTATCAAGGCAACTGGGATCCTGCAAATGTTGGGCGATTGTTTGGCTTATCATGCAGATACATTCACCATAGTAAGTGCTCTTATTACTTGTAGATCTGATCACAAACAATAAATAAATACAACATCAGAGAACTGACATTAGAGAACAAGATGACGTGTTTTGGTGGTTAGATTGCTTCGTACTGAGCGGTTTCATACTTAATTTTTCTCGTGTCAAAACGAAACCCCTTTTATAGCCAGCCAGCCAGCTAGCCAAGGGAGTTCCGGAACTCCCTCTAATCCGCCTCTGTCTTAAGTAGATATGTGCACGTTGTAAGGCAGAAAAGATGGCTCAAAATGAAATTAGTAGAATTTGTCTTTGTGAAATCCCATCCACACAGACGACTAATTTATTTTACCCTTCCAACTAGTTTTTCCTGCTTCCTGATTTATCCTTTTATCATGATAATGGTTACCTTTCATTCTTTTAAACACTTCACTTTCTATTTGTACACCTTTTACTACTTTTTCCCTGCATGTTAGTATGAATATTCTTTTCTTTTCTAACACCTTAATTAATTAGTGTCAGTCCCTCACACACAGTTTTACTCTTACACTTTTTCTTCCTTAATGCTTTTTTTTGCTACGCTTTTTAGTGCAAAATTTTGAATTTTGTCGTCGTGTTCTCCTCCTCCCAGTTCGTTTCTTACGGTATATTGTATTATATTATATTAAGTCAAAGTCTTGTGTGTAAAGAATATTTGTGTGTGTGTGGCTGGCAACTACTATGCTGGTTGAAACGCTTCTTTCCATCACTTTTATACAAAAAAAATAGAAGGAAAGCCAATTAGTATGTTCTAATTTCACTTTTTAAACTCAAGATTCCAAAGACATTGTTGATATATTTCAAAAAGCTTGCACAGAAAATCACTGAAATGTGCTGTTTCTAAAATTGTTAATTTTTTGTTTATTTTATTTACGACTAGCTGTGTAATAATCTAAAATCCAGCTTTTCTCACACAACTAGAATATCAAACTTATGTTCCAACAGAGATAAAGTGAGCATATGTTATCTTTCGTAAAGGTTTCCAGGAAATGATTATAATCAAAAGATTTATCTTCACCAGTTGGTGAAATTTATCAAACGATTGTGTGCTGTTTGTGAATTGTTGTAGATTTTCAAGGCCACTTATATTATATTGGTATAGGGCTTCTTTTTTGCAATTTTGCTAGATCTTTACATTGAAATACAGATATTGATTTGAATTTCTTTCTTGAATAAAATACTGTCAAATTTGATCTCTTAACAGAGCTCTGTCTATGTCTGCGGGGATCGAATCAAGGATTAATGCTCGGTGAAAACTGGTAGAGCATGAAAAAAAATCGATAAAAAAATTTAAAACTGTTGTGAAAAACAAGTGAAGAACAATTAATTAAAAAGAACATTTCATGCTACATCTAATTGAAAAAACTGGTCAAAAACAGCAATTCAGAAGTACACAAAAGTGCAAAAGTGGAGCATATGGGTAACTAATGCCTTCTGCTGTTAAAAACTCATCTCTTTTGGGTTTTAAAAATGAAGAAAAAAACAATGATGACTCAAAATTTCCTTATGTTGACCTCTGGTCTGTGCATGTAGTATAAATGGCAGAAGGAAGGTGAAGAAGAAACTTTGTTTATCATAAGATGAATATAAAGAGAGGCAATTAATAATAAAATAAGATGAGATTGTCTAATCGACATTCTTCATGGATTCATTTTGTAAAAAAGCTAGTTTATAGCATAAACGCATTTTCAAAAAAGATAGGATATCTTTTGTCTTCGTTTTGGTTTAACTTTTCATGGAATCCCCCTGAAAGAAACAAATAATGTAAGCTCAACACACACACGTCATTTGCCTTGTATTATACCCTTTTTTTCCTCACTTTTTGCTCTCGTACATTTTGTTCGTGTCATATACTCGGTGCCAGATTTATATTTATTTGGCCAATACTGCTGGGGAGCCATATCCTTGAAGTTATCTCGAAGTTAATTCCCCGAAATAACTGATATGGTCATCGACTGAGGATCCACGATTTCAATTTACCATCTGGGCTACCTACATCCTTTTTACCCTTTGTTTTGTTTGCTGATGGCAATAATGCTCTCCTCCTTCCTCTTCACATCATGTCTTCTCTACTGTGCCATCTCTCATAATTTCTTTTACACTTCTGGACAAACTTATTCCCATTCCCTTTTTTACCTTTTCTTACTTTCTTAGATGTTGTTTTGTCCCTGTATTTGTCTTATGTCTCATTTGTTTGTCCTGTTTTACCGATTCTCATGCTCATGGCCCATTTACATCTACGGCCATGAGCTTAGCACTCATACTATATATATATGTATATATATATATACATATATACTTAAACAAATATGGAAGTTTAGGTTTGATACTTTAACTGTCAATTTTTGTTTATTTCTTGTTTATTCCGAATTGAAATATCAATATCTCTTTTCATCGATGATATTATGTAAAAGGTACAGAATAACCTGCAATCGAAAAATAAAAAAGACACTGGTTGCTTCATTTTCAAAAAGCCATGATTGTTCATTGATCCTGACAGTCTTTTTGTGGTGTGGATGATTCCTCCGGTGCTTCTTCTTCTCTTACTTATCTTGCTTTTCTGTACGATTTTGCACTGCACAATAATTTACACTTTTTCTTGTTAAGTCGTTGTAAGTAGGCTGAAAGTATTTCTTGTGATTTTTATTTACTTACTTTCCATCTCATGGGAAGAGTTTAGTTAATCCTTATTTTCAGTTTTTCGTGTATTTCAGATATCAAGAAGATGATTTATCAACTATTTAAGTAAGCTCGTCGTACAGCTTATCAATTGTAAATAGTTTTTAGTTTAAATAAGCTAGAATCAGATTGGAGTTGTGGTTGATAAAATAGAAAGTGATAAGACATTACATGAGGCTGATTCCTTTCTGATGTAGCTCTGTTTCTCAAGAGACTTGATTGAACTTGAACGTAAAATTTTAAATTATTATTATTATTATTATTATTATTATTATTATTATTTCTGTTCCGTAGTACTTTTAAGCATCTCCTTATTTTCAAAATCGCCTATTAATTTTGGCAGGCAACGACCAGGTCGAGATTTACCTTTTTTTCCCCACTATTGTTACCACTAGGCTGCTATTTTTATTGTATTTCAGTGACGATATTTATGTCATATTTTGTGCCTGATTTTATACAAAAAGCCCTTTGTTTTCTGGCTCTTTAATATGTTTTTATATATTTTCATTAAAGCTCAGCTTTGAAAGAAAACACTCCAGAATAGTGTGCTGACATTCTTTTTTTTTGTTGCAATCCCAGGCTACCTCGTTAGAGTTCTACATTTGCTTAAGCTATTTTTCTGCCTGTTTCATTATATGTCCTACATAAAAAATGTATTTCTGGTTTATTACCACTGTTTTTTGTAAACGCCAAAACTGGTGACATTTAGGATTACAAGCTATCTACCTGATTAATCTTTTATATGCCTCCGTGTTTTCCTTTCTCATTCAGAAATTAAAAATCAAACCTAAATCATTACTTTTTTCGAGCTATTTTGCACGCTAGCGTTATCATTATCATCATTATTCTAAGTCTCATCATAATAATTAATTACCACCATGATCCACAGTATCAACAATCAGCTTTATTCTATTAACTTTACTGAATAAGCAAATGTATCTTTGTCAATCAGTGTCAAACATCAATCACTTAACCCTCTCAAAGAGAACCTGGGGTGTTTTATTTTTATGGCTAAAGGGATTCCTCGTTTTAATTTGGTGATCAACAACTTGAGTAAAGAAAAACAGAATGTCACTAATTTGAGAAGTTAACCAATACAAAGTAAAGTAAAAAATAACCGGATTATACTCAAACTTAACTTACAAAAACATTGATGTGCACCGTACTGGATACGTTTTACGTAATTGTAAACACATGTGCAAAATGACCTGGCGAAAGATGACCGTTGATGACCGGTGAGGTGATTGGCCATGATAACAATAGGCACAGGTTCTAATGTTGTTGCGTGCACACTTATTTTTCACTTTCCTACAGTTACAAATCTCCTACGTCTAAATTATATTATTTTGACAAAATTTTTACTTAACGCAGAATTGCTTTTGTTTATTTTTGGAATACCTTAATTTTACCTTGGCTCATATTTTCATGTCAATAAAAAAGATGAAAACAAAAAAAATTCAATTACTTTAAATGGCTTTAACGGGGTATGATAAAACGCAGCTTTATCTACTTTTCATTTATTGATTTAATTACCGTTGTTACCATCATTTGGGTACCAAGTTTTATCTCTCTTTTTTTGTAGTTTTTCCAATACCACACCAATTGGGAAGAATGTTTTTTCTCTTGTTTGTCTAACAACAATGACCAGTAATTTGTAACAAGTAGCATTCTTAATGCTAAATGTGGTTTAATTTCCAGACTCATTATTATGTGGTTTAAGATGAGAAACCCAGAAAACTGAGTATTTGGTTAGAGAAAAATGGACAAGGTACAAACCACGGGGGTAAACTCCAATTTTGTTGATGTGCAAATGGCTGATTGAGACATCGAAAAAAAAACAGCAGAAAAATATTTTTTGAGTATTGATTAGAAAATTATACATGTAGTCAAATATATTTAAAATCGTGCTCTAAAATATAATAAGATATAACATAAGATACGTAATAAAGATGCAAGAGTGCTTAGGTTAGAGCTTGGATAGCTATGCAGAGCTAAAAATAACAGAAGACAATTACTGGTATCAGATAAACGTTGTGACCTCATGACTAGTTAATTCCATATCTTTTCGCAATCTTCAGTAAATAAAAAGCAATTTTATTTGATTTTTTATTTCAGTTGAAAATAAAATGTGGCCCTTCAGCTTTTTATTCATCAATGTCTTCTTATTGTCTTTCATAAGTTTTTATTTTTCTTTACATAAAGATTCTATCCTTGAACTGAATCTATACCTGGTCTGGGACGATTTAAGTTATGCCATTCAACAGTGCACGTTTTATTCTCTTTCTTTAGCCCCCAAATAAACGTTGATAGTTCTATTTGTGTGAAACTGCCATGTTTGCCAAATAACTTTAACGATTCCTGTATCTCTTTTTAAACTTGCCACCCCAAAAGAATTTCAAATTTCCTCTGAGCTATTGAAAAAGGAACTGCCTGCATTACCTACATCAAATATTCTATGTAGTTATTCTCGAGTAGAATAACTTCTGTAGTTTACAGTAAGTATATATAATTAGTACATATATATAATATATAATATATAATATATAATATATAATATATAATATATAATAATATATATATATATATTATCTATTAACCGATTACCTACTATACCACAGGACTGCTCCGGCGTCAGAGCTCGTAGTCCGATAGGCACATGCGCATTCCCGTAAATTTGGATGTGTTGAAACTTCTATATGGTACAGTCCAAATAAACTGGCCATAAAGCAGTTTGTTGCAGAAGCTGAAGAAGACACTCAAGCTGGTTAGTCTAGGGCTGCTATTTTTGTGGTGGAAACTGGAGGATAAATCTTTAGGAAAAGGTGTTAAGTTTGAGTCTATGGGAAATCCAACTCCCATGGTGCTTAGCTAGGAACTTGAAGAAATAAAACCATATTACAAAGATAGATCACGCAACGACAGACAATAGAGTTAGCGAGTTATGAGTTAAAGAATAGCTTAATGGAATGGCTGTTAAATAAAATTGGTGCCTAAATTACAGGCTCAGGGGAAATTGGGTAGTAATGCTGTACTGCTGGAGAGCATAGAGCATTTAGCAAAGTTGTCGGTTGTCGTCTACTAGCTCGCTCGCTTTCTCTCGCTCTACATATATATATATATATATATATATATATATATGTAAGGGGGGAAGAACTCGTAGGCTAAGGCTGAAGTACTTTTACTAGAGGTTAGTGGACAGTAATCACGACTCTTCTCTTTTGCACGATAACAAGACGGGCAGACAAGACTTTTTTTCAATTCAACAGTAACTAAATCTCGAGGAGTTCTTCACCTAGCCTTTAAATCTCGTGATGTCCATCAGTACACAGTTCACTGTCAAACCTTGTAATGCGTACATGTTTTTTCCCCATGGGTTGTACTAATAAATGGTTCAGGTTTCTTATGACCCGGTCATATATATAATATATATATATATTATATATATATACATACACGTACTTGTACAGAGAGAGCGAGAGGAAGACAGACAAGATGAGTGAGTGAATATGTGTGTTTCCGTGTGTATGTTTGTGTGTGTGTGAGAGAGAGAGAGAGAGAGAGAGAGAGAGAGAGAGAGAGAGAGAGAGAGAGAGAGAGAGAGAGAGAGGGGGGGGGAGGGAGAAGGACAGAGAGAGGGGAGGGGGGAGAGAGAGAGAGAAAGGGAGAGAGAGAGAGAGAGAGAGAGAGAGAGAGAGAGAGAGGGAGAGAGAGAGAGAGAGAGAGAGAGNGAGAGAGAGAGAGAGGAGAGAGAGAGAGAGAGAGAGAGAGAGAGAGAGAGAAGATGCTTGTATTTTTGGGTGATAGGTGTTTGTGTCAACGCTACGTACTTATCATCACACCAGCACTTCAATTGGTAGGCAGCCAGGACCAACAAAATGAGTTGGACCATTTGTTGTCTTGCTGGAGAGCGAAGAGAACCAACTGCAGGTGAAAAGAAGATTATTAGCCCAGTATCTATATTTTATCCAGTAACAGGAGGTTGGTGTTCATTCGACAAATGGGCTCTCTTCAAGTCACTGTTTTGAAATATTGTATGAAAACAGATTGCGCCACTACGCTCATTTCCAATTATAATTGCGCAAACGTGTAATTCCTAATTAACGAGTAATTAAGTAACTAACATTATTTTATAACATAGAAATTCAATTTTTTTTATAACAAAACTGAAAAACATGATTAAATATGATTGAAAGTATTCAAACTTTGCAGCAAAGTAATGTATATGGTATATGACAAAGATACTTCTTACTAATAAAGTCGCTGTTAAAATAACGTTCATTTCGATCGATAGCTATTTTGCTTGTACTCGACAGGGCCAAAGATGCCTGAAAGAAAGCTGAAAATAATTTGTTTTTTCATTTAATTCTGAAAACAGAGATCAATTTCTTGATAGAAGTCGAAGGTTTTTGTACTAAAACATCTAGAAATGGTAAACAACCCATCTCCTTTATAACTAGTTTTTTTCCGAAAAATGACTTTCACTGGACAATATATAAAGTGGGACTGTTTCAGTTCCACGCAGTTTCAAATTGATCTAATAAAAACTCTAGTCTATCTTGCTGTCGTTATTTGCTCTCCTGAGAAATTGTCAGGAGAAATCGGTAAAATGAAGCACATTTTGTGGAGTAATTGTTATCCTAACGGGTTTTTTTTTTGTTTTTTTTTTTTAGTTTTAACGTCATTTTCCCCCAGCAATTGGGGCTCAGACGGTGCCCTTCAGAGAGACTTTGATTTGGCAGTGAGGAATTTATTGGCCGGATGCCCTTCCTGACCCCAACCAATGGCTTTTTTTTTCTTTGTGAAGTTCCAAATTCTCCTCG
>RDPX01000080.1:1443496-1453496 GCA_003991215.1 Morbakka virulenta | reverse complement strand
AATGTTAATTGGTCTTATAGAAAATAACTTATAGGCATGATAAGAAATGGATAAGGATGAAGATTGATTGTACCTCCTTTGCTGAGGTTGATGACTTTCAATTTGGTTTTTTTTGTAAAGAAAAGCATGTAGTTATTTATTTGCAATTTATTTGTTATGTGTCAAATACAATTAATTTCCAGAAACAGGACAAACAAGCAACATTTAATTCTTAAATTTACAAAAAAAATTTAGTATTTAACAACTCTTAATAAAACACACAAATGTTAACATATATATACACACCCCTAGCTGTAGCTAAACACCGCCTATAATAAGAAAAGTGCTTAGGAAATAGTAATTAATTCTTGAAGTGGAAAACCCAATAATGTCAGAATAATGGCATACTTTGGGTCATGTTATGCATAAGGTATGGCTAGAAGAGAAATTGAAGAACCCCCCCCCCCCTCTAAAAAAAAATTAGAAAACATACAAGGAGACGAGCATGGAGTCCTTACAGAAGTGGTTATTTAGATGATTTAAAAGTATGGCTTTAATACAACTAAACTTAAAATAGTCTAAAGAATTGCACCCTGCATAACTATTGTTAAGTAGTAATAACCTAGCTTGAGAATCGATGCCTTCCATGCAACATATGACAGCTGTATATAGAGAAGTGTGATACTCAAATACTTTTGTATAATAATAATTGCATAATATTCATTATATTATATCATTGATGATGATATAATATAATGTATATATTATTAAAAAGAACAAAATGCTTATTATTTTTTAAGTCTAATATATATATATATATATATATATATATATATATATATATATATATTAGAAATCCCTTACGAAAGTTTGGTTGAGCACTCTATCTGAGATGAAAACCTGTTGTTAGCGTAATGTATTGCTCACTGCGCATGCGTGGAGTGCGCACTCTGGCAGGATCCCACAATAACTCTTTAACCTTTGTTTGCTCTGGCAATATGGCTAGAGAGTTATGTCTCAGAAGCTCTGTGCTGCACTGATGAGCCCACAAAGGGCGAAACAGTACTGTCTGCAGATTGAGTATATATATATACATATAACACCGTTTTCATTTATTCAATTGTTAAAACTTTATCTTCCTATGAAATATACTTACGTACTTGTCCTCTTAGAGCCATGGTCAGCCCATCAGGCGTGTCAGCATCTTCCGCCATTTATTTCTATCTCTTGCTACTGATTTAACCTCATTCCATGTTTGCCATCCCAATTGGTTTCTTTCTGCCCTCGCAGTTCTTTGCTATGTTGTTTTTGGCCGACCTCAATTTCTTTTTCCCTTTGGAGTCCACGTCAGTGCTACTTTAGAATTATGATCTGGTGGCTTTCTCAAAGCATGCCCTATCCATCTCCATCTCCTGCACCTAACAGGATTTTCATGGGTCGGAAGATGCGAATTATCTTCTTTAAGCATTTTCTCTGAAATGTTTTTAATCTGGTGGAATCATTTTCATTTACCTTTCACATTTCTGCTCTATAATGTAATACTGGCATCACGTTGCTGTTAAATATTCTGACCTTGTTCTCCTTGGTGTGCTTTGTAGACTTCCAAATTTGGTTAATTATTAATTATTAAGCATGGCAAAGGCATTTATTGCTAAGCTTAGTCTGTCTTTATTGTCTTCTGTTGGTCCTCCATTCTTGTTGATGACAGCACTCAGGTATGTAAAATTATCAGCATCTTCGACATTCTTTCCATGGATCTCAATTGAACATGTTTCCTTGTTGTTGATCCTCAACACCTTGGTCTTGTCTGTGTCGATTCGGCGTCCAATACTTCTCTCATGTTTACATAACTCTCAATTTTTACTTGTATATGTTAGCACTTGCCAGATAGAGTAATATCGTCAGGATCAGCCCAAGTCTTCTAACTGGGAGGTAAACTTCCACCTTAAGCATGTGTTTTTCCCATCTGTTGGTCTTTTCATAACAACAATGATAAAGAGCAAGTCTGACATAACACAGCCCTGTAGTACTCCATTTTTTACCGAAAACCAATCCGAAGTTTGCCCATTGTTGATGACACAGCTACTGCTTCAATCGTATATTCCTTGATGATGTTAATGAAAAAATCAGGGATTCCATTTCACTTCATGATCTTCCATAGCTTCTGTCTGTCAATACTATTTCTCAACTGATGTAATCCACACCTGCTGCTTTACCACTTTCCAGTTTGCTTTGTGCTTGCTTCACCTCCTCCACTGTAAATGGTCCAGTGTTGATTTCTTCAATATCTTCAACATTAAGATCACACTTGTTGTCACTGTCTTCATCGCTCATGTTCTTAATATTCAAAGCTTCTTCGAAGTGTTCTTTCCATATTCTACGTATCTGATCTTCTCCAAAGATCAACTTACCGTTCTTGTCTTTCACTCCTCCTTTCTCATCCTGACTTGAGACCCGATATGGCGCAGTGCCCTATAAAATATATCTAAAGTAAATTATGACACTGTTACCTGTATCTTAGATTGAGGTTTATATATATATAAAAATTTATTTATTGTTTCATCTTTAAGGCCTACTGTTCATAAGGTCTGATAGCTGTCTTCACCATAGTTCTTTTGTGAAAATATTGTAATATAGATGGAGAGGATTTGAAGTCATGGAAAAGTGAAAAGAAAATATACACAGTGAAATATATGTTTGCAAAAATGGCCTGTTAAAAAATGAGATTTAATTGCTTAGTTGATAGAGGATATGATCATGATAGCAATAGGCACTGGTAAGAATCCAGTTCGGTACAGACACATTTTTTTAATTTTTTTTAATTCCAAATCCTACATCTATATGTAAATTCAAGGAACCAACAATTCAGTAACTATCGTTGTGTATTTTACACATTATCAGACCAATCTGAAACATATAAAGAATACAACTTAGTTATATGACTACAATGAGAGAAAAAACATGACATAAGTCTATAATCAAGAATGTTTCGTAGTCAACAGTAGCTGACAAGATCTTGATTGTCAGTGTCCTGCTGAAGTACTCATCCTTGGTGTTAATCTCTGGCTTCAGATCTTTTATCCAGAGTACTTCCAGCGTGAGAAGATAAGCTTCCCCTCTAGATGGTTATTTTAGGATTTCTATGTCTTCATTTGATAATGTACTAATGCAACTTGCTATCTCTTGACTGGACCTATTATCTATATTTCATTATTTTCACACATGCCTTGCTCTCCTGGTATGTTGGGACCAGTTGATTTGACCAGAGAAAATTGTTGTTCTGTGCGGGGCTCATTTCTATGTGCGCGATTGGAATGAGATTTATAACGATAGAGACCTGGTTAGAGAAAGGCACACTCAAGTGAAAGATGTTTTTTACTCTTCTACAATTTAAGTTATTTCTTTTTACTTTTTCAAAAGCAGTTGACAGTTGAGATAATTCTTTTCTAATTCATAAACATGATCACTTAAATAACAACACGTTAAATAGATTTTTCATCTCTTATTTTAGTAAAGCTGGGTTTGTTCCCTAGATCCTTTACTTAGCCTGTCGAATAACTTAATTTGAGTAAAAAACCTGATAATCTACTTTAAATATTGAAACAGATGACAACTGTATAATACTCTGTGCAAACAACAGTAGATATAATATGTAATAATAGCATATCTGTTTTATCAATTTTAGAGAATTGTGCACAAAGCAGACTTCATTACTGTCGGCTAAAATGTCAGCTTAATTATAAATAAATTCTAATGAATATTTCAAGAACCAAAAAACAGTCAAAATTGCAACGAAAAATTTATTAGCAAGTTCTTATTTAATAGACAGAGATTTCGTTTGACAAAAGCTATCATTATCAATATCTCTAGCTGTATTTTTAAAGCTCAATGGAGGTTTAATAATCTACAGAGATGAATTGTTTTCTGCATAGAAAAATTTCGTGGTTACCATTTCTTGTATCTGATAAACACAACTAATCCCTTCGTCTTGAGAGTGAGTTTTTATACCTCACGCTGATTTTGTTGTTGATCACATTCGGAATAATTGTCATAATTGAATAATTGATAATAATGATGATGATAATAATAACAATGATGATGATAATAATAATGATGATGATTATGATATAATGATAAAATAATAATAATAATAATAATGATGATTATGATATAATGATAAAAATAATAATAACAATGATGATGATAACAATAATAATAATAATAATAATAATTTGTCCTGGGTATTGACATTAAACTGCATCCGGTTGTGGAGTTTCGACGTGGGAGAATGAGGTTATCCTTTGCCACAACTACCTCCTGGTCACCCTTGAGCAAGATGTAGTACCTGTTAGCTCTCCTCGAGACCAAGAAATTCCAGGCTGGCATCCGGCGTTGGTTAGTCTGCTTCAAGGATAGGGGGAACTCTTTAGCTTTGGCTGGCAACCCCCCCCCTCCCTAGTGATGGTGTCACGATAAAATGACCGGTGAATGTGCACCTTTAAACACAACCTCGCTTGAGTGAAATGATAAAACAAATAGTTAAAAATAACGGCGTAAATGGGGCTGAAACTTCATGTGAAGGTCTCTCGCCCGGCAGGTATCCCCCGGTTCGACAGCGGGAGCCCGGTCGTCATCCTACGACTGTCAGAACAAAGTGGTCTAAAGAAATGAACAAGGTTGTGATGGAATGTTTTTTCAGAAGCAAACCTTTTGATATGGACGGTAATCCAATTCGAGGATACCGCCGAAGGTTGATGCATGAATGGAGAGAATTTCTTGTATTAACTTCCTTAACGGAACGGAACGGGTTAAGAACTGTGATTGAAGAAATAAAGCAGAGAATCCTCGCCAAAGCTGCTAAAATCACTAGATACGAGCAAAGAATAGAGCAGTATAGGATAAATAGATTGTTTGACATTGATCAAAAGAAAGTCTACAATCAGTTAAATGGTCAGACAGGAAACAGTGACGGTCATATCCCAAATGCTGAGGAAAGTAAGACCTTCTGGAGTGAGATATGGAGTGTAGAGAAAGAGCATGGTAGGGAAGCTGATTGGTTGAAGGTAATGAAAGGAGAAATAGGGAAGGTGAAGCAGAGAAATATATTGATTGATGAGAACAAAGTTAAAAACCAATGCAAAAAGATGCCCAACTGGAAAGCACCGGGACACGATGGGGTGCAAGGTTTTTGGATAAAGAAACTCAATAAGTTGCATAGCAGAGTAGCGTTTCATTTGAATGAAATGCTAGAAGGAAAGAAGGATACACCAACTTGAATGACATATGGTAGAATTGTGCTGCGTCAAAAAGATGCAGCCAAGGGAAATGCAGTTGATAATTTTAGACCAATTACTTGCTTACCAATCATGTGGAAGCTAATGACTGGTATAATATCAGAGGAGATGTACTGGTTTCTGGAAAGTGAGAACTTACTCCTAGAGGAACAAAAAGGGTGCAAGAGAAAAAGTAGAGGGACTAAAGTCCAACTATTGATTGATAAGGCGATACTTAAAGATTGTAAGAAAAGAATCCAAATCCAGCTATGGCGTGGATTGATTATAGGAAAGCCTACGGTTTTGTTCCCCATAGCTGGATCCTAGAATGTGTTGAGATATGTGGTATTGCTGGAAACATCAGGAGTTTTATTGAATTAAGTATGAACTGATGGAAACTTCTCTTGACTTCCAATGAATCCGATCTATTTGAGTTGGATGTCAACAGAGGCATATTCCAAGGACATAGCCTTTCTCCGTTGATTTTTGTCTTGTGTATGATCCCACTCTCCCTACTCTTACGAAAAGTAAAGGCATCCTACTAATGGGCTCAGTGTAAGTACAAACTAAACCATTTACTTTATATGGATGACCTAAAACTTTTTGGAAAGAACGAAAACCAAATAGATGGCCTGGTGCAAACAGTGTATCTATTTAGTGAGGATATCGGTATGGAATTCGGTTTAAAGAAGTGTGCAGTGGCTTTGTTCATGGACGATTTGAAAGTCTTTGGAAAGCATGAGAAGGAGCGTGACATGCTGATGAATACTATTAGAATCTTTAGTAAAGACATTTGTATGGAATTTGAGACCAGTAAATGTGGGGTTCTTGTCGTGAAAAAAGGAAAGCTCTCTAGTTCTGAAGGAAATGAAATTTCTATCAGGGGAGATAATTAAGGATATTGATAAAGGATCTAAGTATCCAGGAGTGCTAGAAACAGACTCAATTAAAAATGGTTTCGTAAAATAAAACATCAAACCCGAATATTCCAGAACACTGAGAAACCTAATAAAATCTGACCTGAATAGTAGAAATACAATCACAGCTAATAACTCTCGAGCGGTCTTTCTTATTAGGTATTCACCTGGTATAATATGCTGGAATGTGGATGAAATGAAGGAGCTTGATAGGAAAACCAGGAAGATACTTACAACTTATGGTATGTTCCATTGCAAAAAGGATATTAAAAGATCATATCTGAAATGCTCTAACAAAGGTAGTGGACTCATTGGTGTGGAAGACTGTATTCTGATTGAGAAAAATTGCCATTACAAGTACCTGTGAGAAACTCACAAGCCAATGCTTGGAGCAGTACTCAGAAAAAGAACAATTGATCAAGGTAAGCTAAAAAGTCAGATCCTTGAGCAACGTGAGCATAGTTTTCTTCAAAAGAACCTCCACAGAGTCTTTTTAAGCCACTTCATTTAAGGGTAAACGTTCGTAGAATTGGTTAAAATTTGGTGGCCTTTAAAAAGCTACCGAAGGAACAATGTCTGCCGCTCAAGATCAGGTTATAAGAACTTGATTTGTTCAATTTTTTATTGATAAAATGTCCAACAGCCACATACGTAGAGTTTATGGCAAATGGAAAGAAACTATTTCTTATATTGTCTCAGAGTACAATGTTCTTTCACAAAATTATTATGAAACTTGGAGATATGATGTCATTGCTAGGGTATTGCTGTGGGAGCTATGCAAAGTTAATAATTTACCTCACAGTGAGCTGTTGTATAAGCATAAACCAGAAACAGTAGTTGAAAACGATGATGTTAAGTTGCTATGGGACTTCACTATACAAACTGAAAAAAAGTTAGGAAACAATAGACTTGAAATTTTGATTTTGTATTAGAAGACTAAATCTTGTTTAATTATTGACGTCACGTGCCCCTTTAACACGAGAAGTGAGGAAAGAGAAGGACTCAAGATCAAAAGGTACAATGATCTGAAGTTTGAGGTCAGTTGGATCTGGAAATGCAGTAAAATTTAAATCATCCCGATGGAAATTGGAGCCCTCGGAATGAGAACTAACTGAATGTGGGTCTTTTTACCCATCCATCATTAGATGGGGTGTGTAACCACTCGATAATAATAAAAATAATAATAATAATAATAATAATAATAATAATAATAATAATAATAATAACAGAAAATTGTCCTCACAGGCACTGCTCACACTCTTCGAAAAGCACTGTCGATTTGATACTGTAAAAGTCATAAGCATTTCTGGGGGTTTTTTTCATACAACCTTTTTACAAATTTTTATACTTTTCATAGGTTGCAGTAATATGACAATAATCTTTTAATTTTCGTGCCAATGATGTTTTTACTTCTTTGTCATAATTATTTTATTCTCTTTGTAATATGTCAATCGTCCCTTTTATGTTCATGCCATGTCCCACAGGACCTTTATCTGCCTCAGGTCACTGGGGTGACCCGGTAGGTAATTGTACTGAAACGTATACGTAAAGAAATACTACTAATAATAATAATGGAACTTTACGGCAAGTCGAAATCAGAGTTAGAGACCCTGGTGAACACAGTCAGAATATTCACAAGTGATATACGGGAGGAAAGAAGATTGAAGATGAAGGAATCGGGATGCACAGTTGATGGACAGTTGATAAAAGATCTAGGGGTGAAGTCTTATAAGTATTTAGGAATAATGGAGGCTGGTAAGATGAAAATGGAAGACATGAAAGTGGAAGTCAAAAAGGAGTATTACAGAAGGATAAGAAAAGTGTTGGAGTCAAAACTGAATGGAGGTAACATAATCAAAGCGATGAACACGTGGGCAGTGGCAGCAGTGCAGTACACAGCAGGGATACTCGATTGGACTGTTGATGACCTAAAGGAGATGGATGGAAAAACACCAATGCTACTGCTGATGAACCGAGCTTCATCTAAAAGCAGATGTGGATAGACTGTATGTGAGTAGAATTGAGGGAGGTAGAGGAATGGTATCGAACGAGGGATGTGTGAGGACTGAGGAGTACAGTTTGTCGGATTACATAAAGAGAACAACGATGAATGACGACTCAGTGCTGGAGAGTTTTGTGAAAGAAAAAACTGCGACAGAGTTTATGAAGGAAAAAGTGGCGGAGAGGATAGAAGGGTGGAAAGAGAAACATCTGCATCGTCAGTACCCTCAAGAAAGTACAGGAAAATGAAACATTTTCTTGGAATTGGCTGAAAGCTGGATGGTTAAGAAAAGAAACCAAAGGACTACTGCTAGCCGCCCAAGGTCAATCACTCCCAACGAGGAATTATAAAGAGAAGATAATGAAAGAACAGGGAAGTAAGATGTGTCGGATGTGTGGTGTAAGGGAGGAAACGGTGATGCACATACTAGGTGAATGTGAGAAGCTGGCACAGGGTCAATATAAGAAGAGACATGACCGCGTTGCTTCGATCATCCATTGGGAACTGTGTGACCTCCATGGATTTCAGAGGAGANCGCCCAAGATCAATCACTCCCAACGAGGAATTATAAAGAGAAGATAATGAAAGAACAGGGAAGTAAGATGTGTCGGATGTGTGGTGTAAGGGAGGAAACGGTGATGCACATACTAGGTGAATGTGAGAAGCTGGCACAGGGTCAATATAAGAAGAGACATGACCGCGTTGCTTCGATCATCCATTGGGAACTGTGTGACCTCCATGGATTTCAGAGGAGAAAAAACTGGTTTGACCACTAAGCTGAGCCAGTGTTGGAAAATCAGTCATATTATTAAATGTGATATTGAATCCAACCCCAGCTGGTGTGAACACCATCCACTACCAGTCACGAAAGAAGGCAATGCTGCTATGCTATGGGACCTCACGTCAACACTGATCGGACGATTCAAGCGTCCTGACATTTTAATTAAACATAGGAAAAACAAAATGTGCACTTTAATTGACACGACTGTGCCGAGTGAAAAAAACATTTCAGTTAAGGAATTCGAAAAGTTAAGCAAATATAAAGACCTAGAGATAGAAATTCAAAAAATGTGGGAACTGTTTCAGTCATTGTCGGGGCACTGGAGATGAAAAATATAGAGAGAAAATATCTGGAGAACATAAAGTACAGGAAGTTCAGAAAATTGTTCTCGCAAGCACTGCTCATATTTTTCGAAAAGCCCTGATAATTTGATACCGTAAAAGTCATAAACCTTTCTAATTTTTCATGCAGCTTTTTTACAAACTTTTTATACTACCCATAGTTTTTAGTCATATGACAATCGTCCTTTTAATGTTTTTGTCATGTTGTATAGGATCTTTAATCGGCCCAGGTCACTGGGGTGACTCGGCAGGTAATTGTACCAAAACGCGTACATAAAGAAATACTTCAATAATAACAATAATAATAATTTTTTTTAAACAGTGTTGTATTCAGTAAAGTAATGTACAATTAAAAATATAAAACTTGTTGACGTTCGCTTCAAATAAGAAAGGCATCATACAAGTGGCAATAAAAGCATTAGAAGAATTCCAATAAGTTTGGATTTGACCATTGTTTGTTTCTGAGTGTGTAAATATAATACGATGCACGTAAAGCAGTCTCTGTCATCTTTTTAAAACATCTCATATCGTTAATCCCGTGATTACGTAACAGTTTTTGCAAAATTTTCGGTTCGGAATAGAAGCCCAGCGTCGTTATCGCTATCGTAAGTAGATCGAACTTGTTTACAGCCCCGATGACACCTTCTCTGAGTGCGGCGTACTTCGATCTCTTATAATCGCGACTTTTTATAATGTTGGTCTCGAAA
>RDPX01000080.1:1412092-1424057 GCA_003991215.1 Morbakka virulenta | reverse complement strand
CACCTTTTACTTTAACACTACCATCCAAAGCACCCTTTACATGAACACTACCATCCAAAGCACCTTTTACTTTAACACTACCATCCAAAGCACCCTTTACATGAACACTACCATCCAAAGCACCTTTTACTTTAACACTACCATCCAAAGCACCCTTTACATGAACACTACCATCCAAAGCACATTTTACTTCAACATTACCATCCAAAGCACCCTTTGCACCAACACTACCATCCAAAGCATCTTCTCCTTCAACTCTACCATTCAACGAACCTTTTACATCAACACTACCATCCAAAGCACCTTGTACTTTAACACTACCATCCAAAGCACCTTCTACTTCAACACTACTATCCAGCGCGCATAAGACGCCACTGAAATTTATGAGTTCTGTAAACTTTCCTTCGTATCCCTTGATAATTTCTACATTGTTAAGGTGACTTTTTTTAGCAGAGATATTGATTTTCTTTTTAAAAAAACACATTTTTGGGCAGAACTGCTTCTTTAAGCTTCGTCATCCGTTTGTGTATGTATTCTCCTTTGATAAAGAGCTTTCTTTTTGAAAGAACAGCTGTAAAATCAGCTGTTATCTCATTCCGTCTTAATCTTTTGTTTCTGAAAATATTTTTTATTTCTCCAGATTCTATTTGCTTTTTTTTCCTCGCGAGTTTTTGATCTACACAATTGTTTTGTTTTGTTTCTTAGAACTATTTATAATTAGAGTCATCGTTTACGACAACCTGTTTCTTTGCACATCGTAGAAAGCAGTTTTTTATTACGAGAGATAAAAACTATCATTTTGCTCGACTTTCTTTGAAAGAACCTTTCTCATTTTTAACGTTAATTTATCCTACTTAAATATTGCACTTCCTAAGTAAATTACTTTGGTTTTCAACAAGAATTTTTCGTTCTTCAATCTTAATAGCTAGATCAAACAAAACCGACAAAGAGTTTAGTATGAAATAAGCATTTTTTGAAACTCGGAGGGAAAGTACGCTTCAACCTGTTTCAATTACTAACAGAACAAATAAACATGGATCACAGCCTGGGATTTTACTGAAAGAGGAAAATTAAGTCTCTTGTAATCATTTACTAAGATCGTTGGATGACAAGGAAATATTTTAATGAAATAACATTGTAGCATTGCCAATCACTTTTTGTAAAGAGTTCTTGGATATATAGAAAGCGTAACATAGGCAGGAATTGGATTCATCGGTCATAAATGACAGTAGTATGCTGATCTACAGCATACTACTGTCACAATATCAAAAAGTACTTGATTTCAGTTGTAGCCAAGTACTAATCTCACTTTTACACACAGTTTATACACTTGCAATTTTTTCTACGTCATTATCAGTTTGTTGTTGGTATTTTTAGATTTCAGGTGAATTTCATAGCTATGAAGGATATGAAAATTAGCTATGAGTATATTTTTCATCTCTCTCTTTTTGTTGCCATTTATTACTATCTCTATCGACAAGTGGCAACCAGACGCCAAACAGGCGCCAAAGATAATGGCATAATGTTGCTTAGAAGTCTGAACATAAATTAAAAGAAACAAATCGTATGAAACATTATTACTATCACTACTACCATCACCACAATCATCATTTTTAATTAGTTATTATTATTATTATTATTACTATTATTATTACTATTATTATTACTATTATTATTACTATTATTATTTACTATTATTATTATTACTATTATTATTATTACTATTATTATTATAAATTATCATCATCATTATTATTATTGATATTGTTATTATTATTATTATGACAACAATGACGATAGTGATGATGACACTTATTTTTTCCCCCACAGTTTAAATGTGTTATACTGAGTGATGGTATTGATTTGGGCTCCCAAATCAAGTCATTTGCGACCTCAGAGAGAAAACACTTTTCGCAGGATATTTGTAGTTGTGGTAAGGCTGACTTTCGTCGTATTGATATATTAGGTAACATTAAAAAACGTATCGGAATTTTTTTTCAATTTTTCTGGTATTTTAACTATTATTATTATTATTGTTGTTGCTATTACCATCATAATCATCATCAGAATTTTTGCTTTAAGCACTGCCAGTTATCGTAGATGCATTTGCATCCCAGCAAAAAGAGTCAAGACCCTGTCTTGTAAGTGGGTCTTTCGACCAAAGACTAGGCGCACCGCCGAAAACTGTGCTGCCGTCAGGCCCTGCCAGCCGGGTGAGAAAATTGGCAAATATTAATGAAATGAATCTCGACCAGTCTAGAAGGAGCGCGAAAAGTGGCGCAGACTGTGTCAAGCGGCCGACCCGTCTTAGTGATGGAACAAGACCGCAAGAAGAAGAAGAAAAAGAGAGTCAAGACCCATAACTAAGGAGAACTTGTGGTCATTCTCATTTAGTATTCAAATGTTTTCATTAAAACCTTGTCTGTTACTAATAATGTTGTCTTCTGTAATAGTAATACATTCGATGCGATATGTAATTTTTCAGTCATCAAACCATTGGTATTATTATTAATTTCATTATTATTATCATCACTTTAATTATCATCATTATCATTATCCCCGTTGTTCTTGTTATTTTTGTCATTGTTATGCGCTACTGTTACTAAATCATTTGACAGGTAATTTAGTTGACCATTATAGCAGAGGACATTGTCTGTAGCTAATATGGAAAGATGAAAGAAAAGATCCGCTACTTGTGTGTATTTTTGACGTACTAATTGGCCTTAATATTCCTTTGTAATTATTTCTTCCTGGGCAATTTCATTTATCTTTCTCTAATTTCATAGTTACAATAAAGTTAAATTAATCTCTGTCTATTTCTTTTTTCATGATAACATGTTATTTTTCTAGTTTTTGTTTAATCATATTTTCATGATAAAATTATATGCCTCTGTTTCAACCCATCTTTAACTATAAATTCTTATATTTTTCTAATTTAATAAAATCCTTTATCTCCTTTTCCGAACGAGTCATTTTTCTGTTTTTCTCTTGATTTACTTGATAAAAGTAAGGCTGTTTAATTGTTTGGTTACGTGAAATTAATAGTTTTTTTCTTAGTGATTACATTTATTTTGTCAACAAAGTAAAATACAATCCTTTTTTTCCCGTCTGGTAATGTTTTCCAATTTTCTATCATCCATTCTGGGTTGATAATCAGGTTTCTCTTAGTGAGTGATAATAGTACATTCTTCTGTTTTCATTTTTGTTACATTCAGGGTCCTTCTGCCACTTATTCCTATGTTACGTAATCCCTTAAAATAAGGACACTTAAACATGTATTAGAGATAGTGATGTACGTTCATTCTGTTTTGGTTCATAACTGGCCAGCTTTTTAAAATATTCCGCATGTTATTCAACATCTCTTACAACAAACCATTTTTCATTCCCTTTCCAAATGTATTTAGTTCTCCTTTGGCAATACTCAATACTATTTTTTATCTCAAATTCTCCTATATTGGTGTCTGATTTCATGTTATTTGAAAAATAAAGAATATGCTCCACCTCTTTATCTTACTTCATGCAATCAAGAGTCACGGGTCAACCACAACAAATAAGATACTCTGATTATTTCAACAGCATTGTTTGATCTGTTGTTATCATTATTTCGATAGTATTATCTTTACCTTGTGCTTTAAACACACTCTCGTGTTTTGTTTTTATCTAAGAAAAGCATTGACTGGACCATGACACATGGCCAAGATGTTTTCCTTCCCTAAATCTCCGTTTTTCTAAATTATTATAGTATTATCTTATCATTTTTTCACTTGAATATCTCACCTTTATTCATCTAATTTCGGCTATTCTAATTACTCTCATATTAAACTACTACCATCTTGGCATCTTGGGTATCAAACAACTTTCTGATGATCTTCAAAGTGACAAACAAACAAACTTTTTGGACACATGGTGTTGCTCCACTTGGTGATAATGATTATAATAATAAACCTCTACATAGAAACCTCTTGGTTTTTATACAACAGATATAAACAGTTCCAAAGCCTTTTCAGAACTTGAAATCTTGATCATAAGAGAATTCTATCAAAAATTACAGCCAGCAATCTATTGTTCATATTACACATATATTCTCATTCACTTGGCTCGTTCTGTACATTAGAGTATAAATTGATACATTGTAATGACGTATTTGAATTAAGATAGATGACGTTTGATATCATGCTTATAGGAATAACTACTTGTAGCGATTTATATCCAAAAGAATTGGGGAGAGTCGACGTTATTAGAAGACACCACGCCAGTACGCACGTCCCCACGATCTCCAGAACCTCTCTCTCTCTCTCTCTCTCTCTCTCTCTCTCTCTCTCTCTCTCTCTCTCTCTCTCTCTCTCTCTCTCTCTCTCTCTCTCTCTCTCTCTCTCTCTCTCTCTCTCTCNAAAGGAAAATAATTCGCTGAATTATTCCGAAATATATTTGATTTTCCGTACACGCGATGACGACTAGGCAGATTTGAAACTGCTCCATTGGATAAAAATACTAAAGATTCTTGATGCTTTGAGCATGGCTGTCATTTTTAACTTGTATTTGAATTTTACCTTGATAGGTTTCATGTCCTTTTTCGCTCTTGTTTCTGCTCCCAATGTCTCAATCATTGGTGATATTTTGAAAAGCGTATTTTCCAAACTTTCCTTAATTCACTTGCCATCTCGTGATAGTTCTCTTTCTTTTTTACTTGCTTTTCTCTCCACCCTTCTATCTTAACAGACCTCAGTGCTAATGAGCCACAATAGTTGTTAACCTACGTAATAGTATTATTGTTAAATTAACAAAATATACTATGTTTATAAAGAAAGACTTTAACATACATAAATAACCTAGTATAAAGTTGACTTCCATCTTCCCCTTTTTATAGAGGATCTGGAAAGACTCTAGCTACCACCATATACCAACTAAATACGTTAATAGTACTGTGCCAATAGTATTGCTGTTACTATTATTATCTTATATTTTAGTATTATTATTATTATTATCTTCAATTGCTTTATCACGGTTGATCTTACCTCGGAATTCCTGAAAAAGCTCTTAAGTGTTTAGATCACCATGAACTTTTACTGCTGATATCATTTCCTCCATATTATTTTTAACGTACCAAGCAAGGCTATTTGCCTCACCTCGCACAGACGATTCAACTCCCAACAATCCTCTCCCACCATCTTTTCTTTTAACATGTTTTAACAGTCTATCAACATCACTGTTTGGGTGTAGGCCTTTGTGGATAGTCATAAGTTTGCTTGTCTTCCTGTCAAGCCCAGCGAATTCATCTTTCTTCCATTGTATTATCCCTGTACCACACCTAATGATAGCTACAGCCAACATATTAATTGCTTTAATTTGATTGCGACCATTAAGTTTAGATTTCATTACTAACCTTGTCCTCCTACAGTATTCAGACTTAACTTTTGTTTTCATTTCTGTCTCCATTATTTTGTCTTTCTCAAGGACACCAAGGTATACCTGCTTTCTTCAATTTCGTTTATTATCTCTCCATCTGTCAGCTTTATTCCTTGGCTTTTTACAGCCTTCCCCTTATTCATTACCAACAAACCACATTTCTCAACACCAAACTCCATTCTGATATCTGTACTTACATCATGAACAGTTGATAAAATATTATTAATTTCGTTCTCATTCTTTGCAAAGAGCTTAAGATCGTCCATAAACAACAATTTGTTTATTCTCACTGTACCTACAGTATATTCTGAACTCATCTTTCTAAGAATGCTCGACAATGGCATTACACAGATAATAAAAGCAAGAGATGAAAGACTATCACCCTGAAATATTCCTCTCCTTATATCCACCTCGCATAGCACCTCTCCACATGTTGTCAGCTCAGTCTTCCAATTAGGCGTCGAACTTTCTACAAACTGGATAATATTTTTTGATATATATACAAGCTTCATACTTTCAATGATTCAAGAATGCGGTACCATGTCATAAGCTTTCTTATAGTCCACCCATGCCATGGCCAAATTCTTGTGTCTTTTCTTGCAGTCTCTCATTATTGTTTTATCAATAATCTGTTGGTCTTTCGTACCCCTGCTCTTTCTCCTACATTCCTTTTGTTCATTTGGTAGCAGGGCTTTAATGTCTAGGTATTTATACATGTCGTCAGATATAATTCCAGTCAACATCTTCCAAATTAAAGGAAGGCAAGAAATCGGTCGAAAGCTTTCCATTTCGTTTCCTTCGACCGGATCTTTCTGGCACAAAACAGCTTGACCTTTTCACATCCATTTTTAACCAGTACCCTTGAAATCCGTCCGTGCCTGGGCTCTTCCAGTTAGGCATTCTTTTAACTTGCTTCTTAACATGATCTTCCCTTATAAAGTTATTCTGATGTACATCCCTTTTTTCTTCCCTAAGTGATTCGAGACACTCAGCCTCACTCTCATGGTCAACCCTTTTGGACCATATATTTGACCAAAACTGTTTAGTCTCTTCCGCGTCTGGGATAACATTCCCACTTCGCTGGTCTCCATTAAGTCGTTGGTAAAACCTTTTTTTGATCTTGTGCAACCATCCTATTGAGCTTTTACTGTTCTGTTCTCTGCTCGTATCTTTTAAGTTTGTAACTTTTAGCTCCAAGACGTTGTTTCAGTTCTTCAATGATCACATTGAGTCCCTTTGCCTTCACTCGATATTTTTCTTCTACTATGTCATATTTGGCCTCCTTTATATGAGTACCATTCTTTTTCATTTCAAAAATATTGATATGTTTTCTCAATTCATTAACAGAATTTCTTATCCTTCTCTTCCACCAGGGTTCTTGTTGTCTTATCTTCTATTTGAAAGCGGTTTCAAACCCATTTTTTTTGGCAACATGGACAGATGTAGCATAAATACCTCGGCTAGTTTGAGTAATATTTTCAGTTCGTATATCTCCGATTAGTTGGTTAATCTGGCTAGTCATTGTTGCTAGTTTTCTCCTGTCAGCACGTTTGAGACTAGGAAAGAAGGGTTTTTCATCTGATTCATAGATTGACATGGTGTCTCTGATTTCTTGTTTCTCCTCTTCTGTTCTTTCAGCTGTCCATTCAATATCCAAATCAGAGCTGCTTTCAATCATACCCATATCATGAACAACATCTACAACTCCTTCAGCCATAACCAAATTATCTTCCAGTTCAGATATCAAAATAGACTTTTCCTCCTCGACTTGCTCAGCATCCTCTTCCTCCTTTACTCTTCTTTTTATCATTTCAAGTTCAACCGGAGACAACCAATCATTTTTCCTTATAACTCGTGCTTGATCGCAAAGGTTCTGCTCTTTTATTTCAAACATCCCCTTTTCACGCCATATGTAGTGCATTCTTTGCCTATATCTTTTAATAGACCTATCGTTATCATCAACAGCGTTGCTCAGATAGTAGCATTCCATAACATTCATATTTAGTTCCTTATTCAATTTCTTTTTAGGAGTCGTAGGATATCGACCGGGTCCCTGCTGCTGTGCCAGGGAGCACCTACCGAACAAGGAACCTTCACATAAAGCTCCAGCCCTATTCATTTATATATTTTTTTATTTTAGTATTATTATTAATAATATTATTATTATTATTATTATTATTATTATTGAATTATCGCACACTGATAACATGTTATTTCATTCAGCGGTAATGTCTCCTTGATATTGGTGATAGCAAGTCTCCTCAATTTTCAAGGACTTTTCTCAGGATCCATGCAGATTGCAGGATTACAATCTTCTGTATCTCTTCAATTCTGGTCTCAATTCCCAGCTCTTCTACTCTTCTTTTGATGTCTTTTGGTGGTGTTCCTAATTGTTGTTAGTTATTATTATTATTATTATTATTATTATTATTATTATTATTATTATTTTTATTATTATCTACAAATTTTCTTTGAATTATTTTATTGAAATCCAGCACCGGGTCACTACCAGTGAAGGGTGGAGGAATTCTCTGAATCTTTAAGGATTGAATGCAAGTCACCGGCTGTAACATACCTCGGAATACTTTTCTTAAAAATCTTGCAGTACCAAGAAGAGCAGCTTACCATGTCAACAGAATAGTTACATTTACTCCAATTTGCTTCAGACAACTAAGAGTTTTCTCGTAATTATTTAAGTTTACCCAAAACAATGGAAACAACTTTTACTGCAACTTTCTATCACTATTTATTTATTTATTTGACATTCGCTCACTGCAGATGTTTTTACCGGAATTTTTGTCAAATATCAAGTCAATATCATGTGAGATCATTTCTGTAACATCAACGTAAATTTATATATTCACGTAAGTTAGTTCCTAAGGCTCGTTCTCAAAAGAAAACTCGTCACATCTCAAAAAACCGAATTCTGCGAGGGATTCTAACTGGATATAGAAAAAAGTTTTTTGAATTTGCTCCTCTTCTGAAACGCGATTTCCTGCAGCTTAGAGACAACACTTTTTGCAATATGTAAGTTCTTCCAATAATTACTGATATCCGTGAAAGTTTAATGGTCTTGTTTTAAATTTAATGAAAATTACTTTATGTCTGAGGTCACAGGCTATGACTTGATCTAGATGCTTGAGAAACAGTCAGACGTTTGTCAAAAATGATAGGCATATCACGTCACCTATGAGGTTTAGTGGATTCATTTTTCATGATATTCTGGTCAGTTGTGACACCATTGTCAGTAAGTGTCTATTTCTTTGTACTTTTCTGCGTTAGTGTAATCCCTTGAATGCCAGTTTATCATGACACTTCGTGTTTTTTCTCTGAGAGAGCTTTTTGCAACCTCTAACAATATATTTTTTATGGCTTTACCTTATGGGTGGTTTTTCCGCACAATCTACAAAGTCGTGTTTTTTGCTGTGTTGTTGTTATGCATAAGTTATTGAAACTCATTTTTGTGTCGCTAAGATAAAGCCTTACTTGTCAAACTATTACTTAGAATTGAAAGCCCCGGTGAAGTTCGACACGTTAGGCAGTCAATGCTCTTCAGTTGGGATGATCAGCAGTTCCTTTCTGGTCTCACTCAAGCTCATACCATCAGTTATTTATAGTCTATCTCTCCTCTTTCTTCTGTGAGAGGCTTTTAACACTAGTCTGTTGACGAGTCTTGAACAGAGGCAACCATGCACTATGTTTCAGCTGTGCACCTCTACCATATCAAACTGGGCACTGAGTTTTGCTTTGGGCTCTCTCTGACTTCTTCGTTGGAAATAAATTCACTTCATTCGATACCCAGGATCTTTCAAAGGCTCTTTGGGTCAAACCTTTCAAGATTTTTTTCTTTTTCAGATACCAGGTTTATCTTAGCAATACAGTAGAGATATGACTTTGGAGTTATGAAAACTTGATTTTAATTAAGAACGTCTTGCTTGTTCAGATCTTGTTCAGCTGTCTGAAGGCTGCAGAGACTTTCAGGTTAAACTCGTGGTCAATTGTAACTTGTCTTTCTTCAAAAATACATTTCATAAAAGACATCTCCAATATTATTCTCTAAATATATCTGCCACTGGCAACAAGAGTTCATCCGCCACGTCTTGATTTTGTCTTCATAATTTCCCTTCTGATATCCTTGTCGAAACTGTTCTTCAGTTATCATGTTTTTCTCAAAAACATCTTGAATCAAACTTTCAATGTTTTTTCCAATGTAGTTCTATACTGATTTGCGCTCTTTCGTGATGTTTTTCTCGATGCTTATCAGACTTCTTCCTCTTAGATCTATTAGATAAAGTCTCGATGCTTATCAGACTTCTTCCTCTTAGATCTATTAGATAAAGTCGAGCAACAGTAGTTCTTGCATGGAGATCTCCATTCATTGCTAAAATCTTTCTAGTTTCCCCATCTATGTCAGCCAGGTGTTCCATGATCCAATCCAAAACAACTGCATTAAAATAAACTGCACCGACAACTCAAACTGATGCCATTGATCACTTTTTGATCCCCTTGTTATTCTACCTTAAGAGCAGACAACAAGTCACCAAAGATCCCGAGAATGTTCTCCTTGTAGAGCTACTGAATAAATAAGGTGTGTAGTTTAAGTAGAAGAGCAGCCGCAAGATTCCTATTACTAGGAACTTTGAGCCGATAAAGATTAAAATCAACAGGGAAGCAAGAAGAAAAAAGATATTTACCGAGAGTAACAGGGCGGAGAAACAAATTCGTGGCCTAAGTGGAAGTCCTACACTTCGGAAGATCAACTTGAAATTGGTGAAGGTTCATTGCAGACATTTTATTTTAGTTCGTTTCTCCAACATTTGCTTTAGTTTTTCTAATATTTCCATTATGTCTTTTGTCTTTCCTTTCTCTCAGGCACCTCGAACTTTCCTCCTGATTCAAACTTCCCTTGCTTTTCTCTTATTAGTATGTTAATATTTATTATTATATAGCGCTCAATACCTTTGAAAAGACAGAAAGGAAGGTATGAAAGTGGGTGGGAGCAGAGACGAAGATGTAGGTGAAGAGGAAGAGAGGAAGAACTAAGCAGAGGTGCCACGAGAAGGTCAAGTAAGATATGAAGATATTGGGCCTAAAAATGACGATAGCCAAGACAGAGTTAAATGAAATGCACTGGCAGAGCTAGGTTTTCTGTAGGACCGACACCCATCACGGACGACGGCGGAAGAAGTGAGAAAAAGAACAAGTGCCGAAAATGTCTTTTCCTCCACAGTTCAGAGGTTTTCGTACTTCAGTTTGTTTCTTGAGTCCCAACTCCTTTGCTATACATGTGCCAACAGCTTTAACGAGATTTATTGGTCATATTTCTCTTTACTAAAGGCTTCATAGCAATATTTACCTTACTTGTTTTCTGCCTTAATCATTTTCGGGTATATTTAAAAAGGAGATTACAATTTGTTCACTTTTTTGGTCTAAGGTCATCAATTTTATAAGCTGGTCAACTATCAACTGTTCTTTGGGTGATGTATTTTTCTCTTGTCTTTATGTCATTTGCAAATGTCTCCTCTTCTTCATTTTCCAGAGTGGTTTCACAGACTTGTTCGCTCAGGTTTTTTCTATTAATTGATTTTTTAACAGCCACAGCTTCTACACTCTTAAACTAAACTTTTTTTTCAATATAAATATGTCTTTTCATTGCTTCTAGCTTCATGTCTGATAGAAAGCGGGTCTTGCATATTGCTCTTGTTTGATCAGAAAATCTTTCCTCTGTCAGTTTCAATAATTCAACAATCTATGTATGTACTTGTATGTAAATGGTATCCCATTCCCATCTTTTTGCTCATTTCTAAAATAATGGTATTATGTAACTGAAATTGTCAGCTATTTCTTCCAATTTATTCTAACAGCCTTAGGATGATGATTATGCCCCCACTGCTGGGCAGGACAACAGGAGGGAGACCTTCATCATTTATTCCAATTGAATCTGCTCCATTTTGTAATAAATACTGGTCCGCATTTTACTCATATGAGATACATAATTTAAGAATAACCTCCAAACAGTGGTTTTACTGTGACGTCACCAATGGGTGCCAAACAAAGCTAGATCCTTCACCCCTAAAAATACCCCACCGTATGGACATCACCCAGGAACGTCAAGCTTTCAAATTGTATTCAAATTATTTTTAATTTTATTATTAATCTTAGTAGTAGTAGAAGTAGTAGTACTAGTAGTACTAGTAGTAGTACTAGTACTAGCAGTACTAGTAGTAGTAGTGATAGTAGTAATAGTAGTAGTAGACATAGTAATAGTAATAGTAATAGTAGTAGTAGTAGTAGTAGTAGTAGTAGTAATAGTAGTAATTGTAGTAGTAGTAGTAGTGGTAGTAGTAGTAGCAATAGTAACAGTAGTAGTAGTAGTAGTAATAGTAGTAATAGTAGTAATAGTAGTAGTAGTAGTAGTAATAGTAGTAATAGTAGTAATAGTAGTTGTAGTAGTAGTAGCAAAAGTAACAGTAGTAGTAGTAGTCATAGTAGTAATAGTAGTAATGGTAGTAATAGCAGTAATAGTAGTAATAGTAGTAATTGTAGTAGTAGTAGTAGT
>RDPX01000080.1:1392529-1410549 GCA_003991215.1 Morbakka virulenta | reverse complement strand
AATAGTAGTAGTAATAGTAGTAGTAGTAGTAGTAGTAATCGTAGTAGTAGTACTAGTAGTAATAGTAGTAGTAGGAGTAGGAGTAGGAGTAGTGGTAGTAGTAGTAGTAGTAGTAGTAGTACTAGTAGTAATAGTAGTAGTAGGAGGAGTAGCAATGGTAGTGGAAGTAGTAGTGGTGGTCCTTTTTTGAGAAATTTTACTGTTTTTTTGTAACTTTGGCCAAAATAGCTAAACACACACAGTCTCAATCTAGTTATTCACCAAGTTTTCTCTAATATCTCGGCTATTTTTATGATGACGGTCTGTCATTTAAATCTCAGACATATTTGTCTCTTTAGTTCTTTTCATCCTTAAGAACCGGTAATAATACTAACAGTTTCAAACTTCTTCTTTCTATCTCTAAGGAAACAATTCTGGCAATATACTCGCTATTTCAAACAGTGCTATTTTCTAATTAATTTTCATTACCATATTCACATTAACCCCCTTTTCATGCGTCTTGAAAATGTTATTACTATTATTATTATTATCATCATCATCATCATCATCATTATTATTATTATGATCATTGTTATTTACCACTTTCATTATTGTTCAAATGCGAGGTCAATCATATCTAAATAAAATGAAATCAAATTAATAAAACATCAACTTTCCAGCTGGCAAGAGCAACAAATCCGTCTGTGGTATAATAAAAGTTTTCATGCCTTTATCAGAAGAAGGATCGGTACTAAGCAAATAAGAAACCCAGGTGTAAAAAAGAATCTTAGTAAACTCAGTAGACTATATTTGTAACCTCTCTTTTTAAAAGCTTCTGTTTATATTTAAATGTTACTAGCATTTACATAATGTCACTAGATGTGTTGAAATTGACTGTGAAAAAATAGTCATATTCGAGGCCTTTAGCATATATATCTTGTACTATTTTCAAATTTTTGTGAAAAGAAGCAAGTTTTTGTGCGTGCTCTTTATTGTAAAGTATGTATTTGACTCTATTCTTTATCTTTTTTTAAGCAAATCACAATTTCTCCTTTTAAGACCAATTCCCTTTTCAGGCAGACTCATTATGCAACAATCAAACGTCCCACCTTCCAAACGCTCTGAATAATGCTTTGTAAATAATATTCTGTTTATATTAGAGCACTATGCAGAAGATGAAAGAAGAATAAAACGAGTGATAATTGCAACTTATATTTTCACCATATTTCGATCACCAGGTGAATTATCAACTAATATTCAAAATATCCTGAAACAATTAATTCCAATTAAAACGGGTAATATTTGTGCTTCACCTGTATAATGCTCTTATGTATAATATATATATATATATATATATATATATATGCTCTTTTATTAGTGTGCCTCAAATTCAGAGTCACATCAGTATTATACAATATGCTTTAAGGGGATCAATATCAAATGCCTGTATTTTTATTTTACAGGTTGCTTATTAATTAACCAACATATTGTCAAAATCTATTCATTAAAAGGCATAAATTGTGACACAGTAATGTTCATCAGTAAATTCTGTAATCAAATTGAAACAGTCATTTACGTTAATATGTCTCTTAAAGACTCATTTGATTCTTTGGAAGATATTGGGCGACCTACACACGTTTTTGACCAAGAGATTTCATGTTTGGTATTGATTTCTCTATTAATAAAAGAAGGAAGGAGCACATAGCACGTGTGCTCCATCCTTCTGCCCCATCCAAAAAAGATTTCAATTGTTCTCTCTCTGTCTGTCTGTCTGTCTCTGTCTGTCTCTGTCCCTCTCTCTGTCTCTATCTCTGTCTCTCTCTGTCTCTCTCTGTCTCTCTGTCTCTCTCTCTCTGTCCCTCTCTCTGTGTCAGTCTGTCTGTCTCTCTCTGTTTGTCTCCCTCTCTCTCTTTGTCTCTCTCTGTCTCTCTCTGTCTCTCTCTGTCTCTCTCTGTCTCTCTCTGTCTCTGTCTGTCTGTTTGTCTCTCCCTGTGTGTGTATATATATATATATATNCTTCATTTCTTTGTATACGATTATATATATAAATATATAATAAAAAATTAATAATAAAAAAGGAATAAAAATAAATTATATAAATATATATATTAGTTCCTTTATAGTTAAAGTTGGTCGTGTAACTGATTTTAATAGGGAGTCCCAATAACACTCCAATATTTTCTAAGGCCATTGTAAATTTACTTAATGACTCTCCGTGTGTTTAAAATTCTGAAGAGTAGACGGAAGTTAGTCTAAAGAGGGAATTAAGGAGTTTAGATAGTCTATTAATTTGTTTATTTGAGTCTGATGTGATAGTTGAGAGGGAAATCAGGTCCAGTTCATGTCTCTCTATTTGCAAATGAATTTGTGCATAACATGTGCAGCGATATTGCTTAATTAGCTAGATGTGAATTCAGACAAAGGAAGAAAAAACAAAATTATAGCAATTTAGGACAATTTAATAGGAGACACTGAAAATGTTTTTTGAGCCCTTTTTATCCTGTTCATTTTGTAACAGTGATAAGGTTTTAATTAAAAGTCGACTCGTGTTTTACCTTAGTACTCTCTCTTTCTCTTTCTCTCTCTGTGTCTCTCTGTCTCTCTCTCCGTCTCTCTGTGTGTCTGTCTGTCTGTTTCTCTCTGTGTCTGTCTCTCTCTCTCTCTCACTCACTCTCACTCTCTCTCATTTTTGTTGTAATGTGTTATGACGATGGTATTGTTGTATTGATTACATGTGTACAAGGCCTGTTTATTCCGATCATGTGTGGTATTTCATCACATCTCAATTTCACTACTGTACAGAAATTATTTCAAGTCAAATTTCAAAATTAGATAACACAATGAATGATTTTAGTTTCTTACCATTTTCACGACGATGACATTAACTTCCCTCGGGCTTTAAAATGTAAACTATACGTTTTAAAGTTCAGTGAATATTTGTGTTAACCTTGTGTTTTGTGATTAAAACAAAAAATTCTTTGAAACAGAGTCGCTGATGAATCATGTTAACTTTCAAATTTGTTTTTTAGCTGATGTTACAACAAATGATTACTTGTAATCTTTATGGGCAAGTCTATTGAATCTGAGTATATATATATTCAAACACAATTTGCATTTGTTTTCTAGAACGAACTTGCTTTTATTGAATTCAAACTCTATAACACGGTTAGAAAAATATGGCCTCCTTTAATAAGTGATAAGTGAACTTCATATTTTACAGATAATTAACTTGAAAAGTCAAACTTATCTTTTGTGGTGTGAATTTTGAAAATTGTAGAGTCAATAAAAAGCATAAAAATCAAAGTACTTCAAATTTGGCTCGTAATAAAACTAGAGTATCACATCATGAGAAACACAAATTGTTGTTGTAGATTTCATAGTGTTTCTCAATTCTTTAATGAAGACATTTCTTTTGCCTTTTTTTTAGCATCTTTAGGGAATTGATAAATAAACACTGTCTTTAAGACAAGTTCTATTTTTGACGTTATTTGTGTTATGGTATTACAACTAAGAGCTATTTAAAGATCAAACAAAGAGATTTACTTTCCACTGAATATTAGAAATATTACAAATGTATTAAAAGGGTTTTTTTTACAATTTTTCATAGCTGTAGATAGTTTTTGCTTTCCTCTGTTGATCATTTTACCCAATTTTCTCTGTCGTTTCTGAAAATGTTTTTATGCAATAACTTAGAATCCTTTAAATAGGAAAATGAATTTAAAATGCAATACAAAAAACTAAAAGTTAAAATGAATTTTTAATAAATATATATTTATTTATTTACCAATCTTTGACATTCTTTTTCACATTGACTTTCAGTACGTTTTCCCATCACTAATGATCCATTGATGAACACAAAAAGGAGAACAAGCATGAACATCCTGATATCCATGACTTGACGATATTCCAGTCTCGTCTTATCCTTACAAACCTCTGTTTATATTTTTTTGGAACTGTAAAATACGCTATCACTCCATGTCTGTTTAATAATCATATACTGTGGCTTAAAGATCGTGTTCGAACAGAAGAACCCACCAATACCTCTGAAATATCCTCAGAACTGTTTACACCTGTTCATAAAGTTGTTGTTACGAAAGTCATTGTCCAAGACTCTTTGTGGTGATTAAGTCAATCAATATTCCAGCACAGACACAGTTGTTTAAGACCAGATGCACAGAGAGCTATCATACTAGTTGAGTTTGAATTCGCCGAGGCTATCTCTTTAATTCGCCAAAAAAAAGGAATAACAACTCAATCAAAACCTACCAAAAACATCATGATGGCTGTACAATTTGTTGTCGTAGAATCTAGCTCACTTAATATCATAACATATTGGCAGGTTTCTTTTTTTTCTGTTATACCCATATGTAAAAAAAGTATATCATGATATTATCATTGATAAATATAGTGTATAGTTATTACTAACTTCCTTTTTTTTCTTAACTTAAGAACTCCGATTGCAAGTTCTACTTTTTCTTGTTGAAATTGGCTGTAATGACTTTGATCAAGGCTAAAGAAGCAGCAGCCGAAAAAAAATGTTCATATTTGTGAGACTTGATCATTAGGTTTATTTCATCTCATTTGGTATGCAATAGCAAGCAAATTAACTATACCAATAGATAAACTATACATTCCTGTCATCTGAGTATTTCATTTTATTCACAGTTTGCTGTTGCAAACTAATAGTAAACAATAAGTGTTAGCTAATTATTTAGAAAATTATCTCTTTATATTTTGGAGTTAATAGTCTGTAGAAATCTTTTAATAAATCAAGTTATCGTCGGGATAGGTTATAACAGTCTTAAACTTGAGTTAAGCCACCTTTTTAACTCACGCAGGTTCTACTACTGACGATTTAACTGTAAAATCCATTTAATTTTCGCTTGTTTAAATACTAGGATTACAGTTCCTATTATAGGTAAAATCAAAGAATAAGTTTCAATTAGAAAAAGTGGTTATAATTTTTGGTCGGATTTTATCGATTTATGCAAATATTTTTCGATAAGAATACAAATGATAGGAGCGAAATAGAATAAAATGTTAGCTACCCTACTGAATGGAACTTCTGTGGAGTTATGCAAGGTACTTTCAAATCGATCATGTTTTTGCAAAAAGTATTGAGCACGTTAAGGAAATACACAATCTCTAAGCCCAACCATGATATATAAAAACACAAGGTGCTTCTGAAAGATAAAAAGATTAGACCTATGAAACTTCCCGCTTCATATATTAATCTTTTCAAGAGTATCTCACCAAGACAATTTTATCCTGAGTTTCGTCTTTAGACCACCAATATGTTCAAAGAAAGAGAAGAATCCATCTCAGTTGTCAGTGATCGAAAACCAGCTGCAAATATCGATATGAGGTGATCAGTGGTCTTTCGAAATGAAAAACCTTTATCTATTTCATCCTAGTGATAATACTTTTGCTCTTTCGATTCATGCAAGAAGATTTAGAAAACACCGCTTGTGTGGTGCAGCTTTGGTCTAATCCCTCATTCTTCTTCATTTTAATATTTCTTTTGTATTCATATGTTTTATTGTTTTACTTCAAGAATCATAGTTTTAATTCGGCTTATATTTCAATCTGTTTGAGATCAATTGCACCCTTAACCATTGCAAAGCCACACTGAAGAACCAATCAAGTGATTTGTCATCAAGACTCATTACTAGGCCACTGGTTCACTTATTTCTTGCTCACCTCAAATGAAGGACCAATTTCAAATATATATACAAGAAAAAGCTTTCTATTTCATATAGTACGATGTTCGAATTCTGCTTACAGAGAGGATTACAAACAATAAAATACTTTTTAATAGGACAAATTTTGTAGGTCGTGATCTACGCTTTTACCTTTTTATATTGAAATAAATAAAAGTTGACAAGGAACCGCCTTGCAGGCGAAACCGTCAAACTTGATGAAGTTCATTGTGTGCTCTCTGTCAGTTATAACACCTTTTGTGCTGTTATACCTGTCAGTTCGAAAAGATCCCCGTGGTAGATAGAGCTAAATAGGATTTTTTAAAAATCAATTATTAATAAAGGCCACCTATTATTCTTTATTATTACGTTTACGAAAGTAAGAAGTATTTGAAAAAGTATGATCAACTTTTGTTTACAAAAACATTGGTAATTATTTTGAAATGACCATCCAACGAACACAAGCATAATTGTTCTGTTTACAGGCCGTGAAATTGAGTAAATATTTTATACTCATCAGTGGAGGTTAAATGACTTTTTTAGATTTTAGTTACATCAGGACCTCGATTAAAAACAACACGCAAAACCTCACAAGATAATTACACGTTTTACCTTTAATAAAATAAGATGTATTATGTATATTAAATTATATGTATTAAAATGAAAAAAAAGAGGCTGAAAACCATCAAGAGCAAAGCTTTCACAAAAAAAGAAAGTCTGCATCTCCCAGTCGTTAAACTGTCGACAGAAAATCAAATCCTTTGATTGAAATACGCAGTTCATCTCTAAGAAATTAAATTTCATATTTTTGCCTATATATATATATATATGCATATATTCGACACAGAAAATATGCCAAACCAACACTGACAAACTCCTTCAGCTACGTTTTTTACTTGTCAGTTTCTTGATAATGTCTAAATCAGACGAAAATTTGAAATTGTGATAGTAATAAATAAAAATTTTGATTTACTCAAGTAAATGTTGGCATACTTTCTTTAGTCATTTCTTGTGTCAAATATACTAGCAGAAATACTAGTACTAGTACTAAATGTACTAGCAGAAGTACCCAGCGTTGCTCGGCTAAAAAGGTGCAATTTGGTAGGCTAAAAAGGCCCAATCAAGATAATTGTAACTTATTGCTCGATAAGAATTGCGATGGTTGACAATTACATCTACATATATCTTGACACTCGGGGTATGGTTTACAAATAATAGGTAATTTAAACTTCGGTAATCTTAATGTTAGAACTACAAATAAAAAATGCTATGGCAATACATTGGCAAAAAAAAAGAAGATTGAAAAGAATAAAAAACAAAGTCCTCTCCACGGCGGGGAATTGAACCTTGATCTCCCGGGTGACAGGCGGGGATACTCACCACTACACTACCGAGGACGTGTACGGTCAAGGTGATTACCTTATAGTAATTAAACTTCCTTAATTTTAAAAAAAAGTTTTAATATTGCTTTTTTTTTGGTTTGGAATTTATTTATTAAAAATAATCTTGAAATTCCTATATGTTTAATTTTATTCAATGTTTTGACTGGAGGCCTCATTCACCTTGAAAATGGGATTGACTACCACCTAACGCCCCATAATATGACTTCCGAGGTCAGCCTTTTATTTTTCAGATCCTCCCCGGGTAAGGTTAGACGCACACTCCAAATTTCAGCTTCCTAGGTTCAGTAGTTTTCTCATAAATTTACTTCAAACAGAAAAACATACTTTTATTTATATATGTGTATAAATAAATATTTTTATTTATATATACCCCATTGCATTAACTTCGTTTCTAACCCTAACGTGTTGTCACAGCGAGATAATAAATATTAGATTTTAGATAGTTTAAACGCAAATGGTTGTTTTATGGGTCACCTAATTGAAAATTGTACATGCTTGTCATCCAACCATATGGTTGAGAGCAGTAGTAATAATAATAATAATAATAATAATAATAATAATAATACCGTAATCCTTCAAACTAGCGCCCGGGTGCTTATTTACTTTTTATGCTTTTCAGGAGGGTGTTTATTCGAGAGGGGGGCTTATTTAAGAGGGACGCTTATTCAAACGATTACGGTAGTGGACGGTGAATTGAAGAAGTTCAATTCACCGTCCACTACCGATAAGAAAAACAGAAAAGAATAAAAATTGTTTAAGAAAAAGTGTTATTCTTTCTTTCCCAAGTGTTCTCTTCCCTCAATGAAAGGTATTGAAATTTTTAATCGATTTTCTCTGTGAATTCCGAAAATTCGAATAAGCGCCCCCTTTGTTCTGGGGGGGGCGCTTATTCCAACGATTACGGTAATAATAATAATATAATAATAATATAATAATAATAATATAATAATAATATTATAATAATAATATTATAACAATAATAAAATAATAATAATAATAATAATAATAATAATAATAATCGTCCTGGGTATGACGATAAAATGCATCCGGTTATGGGGTTCTGACGTAGGCGAATGAGGTTTCTCTTTCTCACAACTACNATTGTACATGCTTGTCATCCAACCAAATGGTTGAGAGCAGTAGTAATAATAATAATAATAATAATAATAATAATAATAATACCGTAATCCTTCAAACTAGCGCCCGGGTGCTTATTTACTTTTTATGCTTTTCAGGAGGGTGTTTATTCGAGAGGGGGGCTTATTTAAGAGGGACGCTTATTCAAACGATTACGGTAGTGGACGGTGAATTGAAGAAGTTCAATTCACCGTCCACTACCGATAAGAAAAACAGAAAAGAATAAAATTGTTTAAGAAAAAGTGTTATTCTTTCTTTCCCAAGTGTTCTCTTCCCTCCATGAAAGGTATTGAAATTCGAATAAGCGCCCTCCCCCCCAGAACAAAGGGGGCGCTTATTCAAACGATTACGGTAATAATAATAATATAATAATAATAATAATAATAATAATAATATAATAATAATAATATAATAATAATAATAATATAATAATAATAATAATATAATAATAATATTATTATAACAATAATAAAATAATAATAATAATAATAATAATAATAATCGTCCTGGGTATGACGATAAAATGCATCCGGTTATGGAGTTCTGACGTAGGCGAATGAGGTTTCTCTTTCTCACAACTACCTCTTGGTCACCAATGAAGTTGTTGTATTACCTTGTTAGCCCTGGGTAGATGGAGTTCATGAGCCTTGGTTGCCAGTCCACCTGGAGAAGAAAATTTCTGATTTAAAATCCTGAGATGGCGTCTCAGGAGTTTAAATCAGAGTGGCATGATCACCTGTGAAAAGTACTGATGATGGTACAACCTACAATTTACCTCTTAGTAGTAGGACATGAACGTACTAAAACAAATGAAGACCTGCCCAAGACATTCCACATCGCTCGTTGCATAGGTGATTAAAGTGTGCTTCCTTCAGGGGTTATTGAACCAGCCTGAGGTTAAAAAATGAAATATTGAACCAGCAACTTCTCAAAAACAACACCTGAACGGCCAACAGGCTTTGATTAACCCAACACTTTGTTATTCAAGTCAAATATCAATACGTAACCAAAGCAAAGCATAACTAGAAGTAAATGGACAAGAGAGGATGACCTTAATGGTATTTAAGCCTTTTAGATGTCTCTAGAGAGACTATCTATAAAAATCATACAGATAATACTTTCAATATCTGGAGAAATTGTAATAAGGATGTCAAAAGTAACATGGAAAGTTACAAGTTAACAGTTGTTCGCCGAGATATTATATAAAAACGCCTTCAAAAGAACAAATTGAGCAGCTTTGGTAAGGCATTTGGGGTAACGAGGAAGAGTTTAATGAGACAAGAGAGTGGATTTAAATTACAGAGGAAAACAATGACAGCGTTGAACAACAGAAATGGAAAGGTATCAGTGGCAGTGAAATGCAAGAATCTCTTAGAAAATCATAAAAATGGAAGTCCTTTAGGATAGACAGGAAATCAAACTTTTGGTTTTATGGATTCACAGGTGTTCATACCACTCTTGCAAATTTGAGTATTCTTCTTCGTCGGGTCTCTCAACTCTCTTCAGATTGTCTTTGACCAATACGTGGCACAGGCCACAACAGCATCTGTTAGCTCCGCGAGGTCGTAGAGGGTGCAGTTTGGCGCAAACTTGCAGGTCATGAGAGGGTCCATGGTTTGCTGCTCGTCACATTCACAGGCATCGGTGGAACTCATATGCCAGGCCATCAGTGAAGCTTTGCATTTTCCATGTCTAATCCGCAATCGGTTAAGAGTCTTCCATCCAGGCCGTCCAGGGTAGATTATTACCACCGGCAAATTGTTGGGTTGGCATAATGTCCCATATAGGCCATGAATCCACCATCCTATTCTAATTCCACTGGTCAAACCATTTCTCATCGATGGCTATGTTCAGAGGTGTTCAAAGAGGCTATGTCGAGTCCATAGAGCTGTTTCTAGATGGCAGTCTCTTCCAAGTGGGATCGTGGATATCTTTCATCGTTTTCCTGTTTGAATCGTTGCTCAGGACTACGGACTTAATGGCGGGTGCTAGGCGGGGCAATATTAGAGAGTGCGTAGATGCAGGCTATAGGAGTTGGTTTTAAACAGCCAGTTACAATTCGACAGGAGTCATTTCAGATAGGTTCAATTTTGAAGGTATTGCTAGATAAACACCATCTAAAGCTCTCATATTCTCCAGTTGAGAAACAGACGCTAAAGGTAGTAGTGCAAAATGTATTGGGATCTTCACCGCATTTGCTCTTCACAAGCTTTCGTAAAATGTTATTTTTGAATGACACTTTGCATCGAAGCTTGTTTACATGTTCCTTGAAGGAGAGGGTTTGATCAAGGATGATGTGCAGATACACTGGGTTAGGATCTTTCTGCATTTTTTGACCCCCCTTATAACATTTAACTCACAGTATGCCTCTTTGTTTTTCAGATGGAAGCTAAAGAGTTGGGTCTTCCCAGAATTGGGTTTTAGGTGGTTATCGTTATGATACTCTGACATATCTGCAAGTGAATTTTCCCGGGTCTTTTCGACATCAGGAAAACTCGTTTTCTGTGTGGTGATGTACAGATCATCCGCGTAAATAAATCTACTGCAGTCAGAAGGTTTCGGCTGGTCATTTTTATAGAAATTGAACAAGGTACGTCCCAACACAATACCTTGGGGTAGACCATTCCGTTGATTGAACTATCAGTTGTGATTGAACCATTGTCTGTCTTTCAGGACGACATAGAACCTACGATTCGACAACAGAGATCGGATCGTACTACAAAACTTAGTATCGTGTATGAAGTGATACAGCTTGTCAATCATGAGTCTGTGTTGTATGGTTTCATAGGTAACACGCAGGTCAACGAAAGCTGCTCCAGTTATGAGCTTCCTTTGGAGCCCCTCTTTTAGTTGCTTTGTGAGCTTCAGTAGCTGGCTTTCGCAGGACTTGCCAGGCCTAAAACTAGCTTGATTGGATGTCAACTGAGGGTGAGAAGGAGTCTCTGAAAAAGCTTGTAGCTGATACAAAGCAGTGATATGAGTCTGTTGCTCTTTGGCTTATCTGGCTTTTTACCGGGTTTCAAGAAAGCAACCACTTTTGCCTTTCTCCAGAGCGCAGAGATTTGGAATGTGCTGGGACATTCGTTAAACATCTGTAAAAGTCAGGTGGCTGCTTTAGGGCCCATGTTTTTAGGAAGTCCGTTAGCATATCATCGGGGCCTGCTGCTTTCCCCGCCTTGAGCCGTGTGATGCCCTGACAGTTCTGCTATATAGCATGGGTGGGTCAAATAGGACATGTTTTGGTCTTGGCCTGGAAGTTTGGTTGAAAAGTGTACTCCGGTCCGTCAAATTTGATAAACAGAGTAATGAACCGTCCTGATGAAACAATACGTTGACAATGTGTTGGAATAACTTTCTATCTAGCAAAAAATAATGACATTATAAACCCCAAAAATTATCGCCCAGTAACTTGTTTTTCCACTACGTATAAAGTATTAAAATCAATTCTAAGTGATAGAATATACTTAAAATCTGTTGCTCTCAAAACAGAAACTTGAGTTTTGTTTGGATTGATTATAATAAAGCATTTTAAAATGTTCCATATAAGTGGAAAATTTGTCTTGTTTTCTCTCACAAAAAAGGAGCCATCTCTTGCTATGAAGTGCGAGTCAATAAGGAAAACCTCCAGAGAGATCTACTTCCTTTTTTATTTTATTTATCTTTCATTCCCTTGTCTTTAGAACTTAATAGATCAGGTTATGGTTTTAAGATTGATGTTACGGAATTGTGTCATCTATGTGTGACCTAAAGCTTTATGGAAAGGATGATAATACGATTGAGGATTTGTTAAAACTAGTGAAAGGTTTAGCAAAAACATAGGTATGAAGACAAGAGAGCTAAAGCCACATTTAAGAGTTCAACTTACAAAGAGCAGCAATGCAACTTTGGATAACGAATGTATAGTGGAAGATCTAGAACAGGAAAATGTTTACAAGTACAGTACTTGGAGTTTGACGAAGCCTATGGGATCCAACAAGCTTCAATGAAAACAAAACTGAGAAAAGAATTGGTGAAAGAAGTAATATCTATTATCAAATGAGAACTGAACTCTAAGAACCGTATTACAGCCATTAACTCTCTTGCTATTCCAGTCTTTTCCTACACCTTCAATATAGTTTACTGCAACAACATTGCTGATTTGATAAAAACCATAGGGTGGACTATTTTGCTACGGGATGGAGACTTTTTATCAACTCGTCCAGCAAAGGTCTTAAGGCAGTTCCCCTTCGTAATGGAAATAAATACTCTTCCATTCCAATTGGTCATCCTGTTCAAATGAAAGGAATCCACGACAACATGGATCAGTTGCTGCTTGTTCTGAACTACCACGACTTTGGAGATCTGTGGAGATCATAAGGTTGTTGGGTTGGATTTAGGACTACAGGGTGGGTACACAAAGTATCTATGCTTTCTGTGTTTGTGGCACAGTCAGACTGATGATCAACATTATATCAGACAAGAATAGCCGCCAAGACAAGGGTTGGAAGCGGTTTTGAACAATGTTCAGTCTCGTTCTCTTGTTGATCCAAACAAGATATTACTTCCACCCTTACATATCAAGCTAGGAATTATGAAGAACTTTGTAAAGGCAATGGACAGGGATGGCAGAGGGTTTACTTTCCCTAGCAGATGTTTCTTCAGATAGGCTTTGAAAAGCTTAAGCTTTTATTGGCCTCAAATACAGAAACTCATGAAGGAATCAATGTTCGAAGATACGCTGAGTGGAGTTGAGTTGTCTGCTTAGCTGCCGCTCAAGTCAGTAACTTTCCAACCTTTCTTAGAAACAACTGGAGTGCAGAATACGATGCATAAAATTAATACTGACCTTTCCATCGTTCAGCATTGTTCGGCTATTTCATGATTCTTGGTGTCACCTTTTTTAACAGCTCTCTTGTGTTCTTTTTCTCTTTGACCTAAGGAATGCTTTGATTCGCCAATGTAGGAGGCAGGACAGTCCTTTGGTTTGGACAGAATATTCCTTAGGGTGGATGAAGTGTCAGTAAAACAACAAGTAATCAATGATAATAAATATTTAGAACACCAAGCAGAAAACAAGTGAAAGACTGAATGACGACATTACCCCTGCCCTCTCCCCAAATATCAATTAGGAAAATTGCAGACCAGTTTAAGCCATCAAGACAATAAATAATTAAAGTGAACACAACCTTCAAAATGTCACTGTACAGAATGCTTCTTTAATAGGTAACACAGCTTCTTCTTCTTTCGACTTTTCCCTCAGGGGTCGCCACAGCGGACTAATGCTCTCCACCTCTGTCTGTCGGTGGTGTCGTCTGAGGGGGCTCCAACCACCCTCATGTCATCATTCACCGAGTCAGAGAACCGTCTCTTTGGTCTCCCACGCTTCCTCTTCCCCAGTGGTGTCATTTCCATTACCCGTTTTCCCACGTACTCTTCGTTCCGTCGCATTACAAGAGGTAACACAGCAACACACATTAATCCTCTTCTTCCCAGTAAGAATACTAAAAATCAACAAAACATTAAAACTTTGATAAAGCAAATAAAAGTCAAGATGTCACTGTATAGAATGCTTCTTTAACAGGTAACACACCAACGTGAATGAAAAGGACTTCCTAAGGAAGAAAAATTTTCTTTTCTGATGGGCAGAGGTTTCCGGAAGCTTTGGAAACACCCCAGACCCGGGCCCGGATGTGAGGTAAACAGCTAAAGAACAACGTAGCAAAGGTAAATATTTACGCAAAGGTTAAAACAAAGTTAGAACAAAGAATACCCTGAGAAGAATAACTAATCAACCAAAACCTGAGAGATGATGAATTTAGGATGAAAGAAGAAATAAAAGTAAATGACAGCTAAGAAATAGAACAATGTGTAATAAGATAAAACAACAAGACACAACACATCCAATCCCAGTGGGTGAAAAAGGACAGAAGAAGCTGAAAGAAAACGAGAAAAAGGGTTCATGAAGAGCATAAAGGAAGAGTGGGCCATGATCTATGAAAAAGTACCAATGAATGGTCAAAGTTGAAGAGATAATTCTGGATGGTTCCGGAAAAACATAACATTGGAAAATATAATTAACAGCAACACAAAGGAAAGGAATAACATCAACAAAGAAAACACGGAACAAGACAAAGAAGCAGGGGAGATCAACAACGGAGACACTGATAAAGCAGAGAATTATGAATCAGAAGAAATCGTAAAGAAATTTGAAGAGGTGATGAACACCTCAACTGACAACAAAAATAGGATGTAGGAAAAAGAGAACGGCTGACAAAACTCAAAAAAGGGTAGCAACATTGCAGGTTGATAGGGTTAACACGATATTAGAACGACAGTTAAACAAGACTGAAGATATCTGCACAAAAAGAATGAAGCAGAATATGCGAAAACAGAATATAGAGAACCAGCATGAAGAAAATAGAAGAATAAAAATGGGAAAAGCGAAATGAGGAAAAAACACAAATAACCACAAGGGCTGCATACACAGAAGAAAATGAAAAAAAGGCTCAGAGAAAGAGAAGTAGAATACGACTCTATAAAAATGGATGAGAAAAAGTAGAAATGTACCAGAAATGCACGAAAATAATATTATGAAATCGGACATTAAGTTGTCTTTACCTTCGAATAATATTTTTCTATGTAGACTTGCCTTTTAACGTAGCGAGAAAAGGAAATTAGATTACGATCTCGATGTTTGAGTTCTAATGAGATCATAGTAATGTAAAATAGGCTTGTTGTTATTAAAAACGTAAAAATTTTACATGGCTTTTCTTCTTGCTCCGACATTGAACTTGCAATGACTCCATTTCCTCTTGTCGTGGTTAGTGGTAGTAGCTGACTTGCCATTGTCAATCATGACGCAACAGATACGCTGATATATTGATACTCGTTCTCAGGCCCTTGAGCCTATTCTGCCTGTTGACATGTTCTATGTAATGTCGATAACTAACAAATTATGCAAACCGAATATCGTGACGATATTTCTTACCAAAGAGGAAGGGTTCCTCACACAGATCACAGAGTACAATGGTCTGTAACTAAACGTGCTACACACTGTTCTCTCCAATGCATTTTACATACTGTATCAGCATTTGGATTTGTTTTTACAAGATTTTGTCTTGCTGTGTCTGTCACCAGATTATCATTGATTCCAATCAGAAATAAGTTTCTTAGAAGATTAACCTTCAAATACAAATTATGTGCTCCTTTTAATATTNGAATCGTTGCTCAGGACTACGGACTTAATAGCGGGTGCTAGGCGGGGCAATACTAGAGAGTGCGTAGATGCAGGCTATAGGAGTTGGTTTTAAACAGCCAGTTACAATTCGACAGGAGTCATTTCAGATAGGTTCAATTTTAAAGGTATTGCTAGATAAACACCATCTAAAGCTCGCATATTCTCCAGTTGAGAAACAGAGGCTAAGGGTAGTAGTGCGAAATGTATTGGGATCTTCACCGCATTTGCTCTTCACAAGCTTTCGTAAAATGTTATTTTTGAATGATACTTTGCATCGAAGCTTGTTTACATGTTCCTTATTACTTACTAAAAATTGCCTGCAGACATGTTCTATGTAATGTCGATAACTAACAAATTATACAAACCGAGTATCGTGACGATATTTCTTACCAAAGAGGAAGGGTTCCTCACACAGATCACAGAGTACAATGGTCTGTAACTAAACGTGCTACACACTGTTCTCTCCAATGCATTTTACATACTGTATCAGCATTTGGATTTGTTTTTACAAGATTTTGTCTTGCTGTGTCTGTCACCAGATTATCATTGATTCCAATCAGAAATAAGTTTCTTAGAAGATTAACCTTCAAATACAAATTATGTGCTCCTTTTAATATTGTACATATATAGTAAGAGTATTCCAGTATGATTGTTACAGGACCTAGTTAGTAATAGTAATATTTTGCTGACAAGTTTTCATAAAGTATAAAAATTGTGAAACAAATAAATCAAGATATTATAACTATTTCAGTAACTCAAAGCAAATTTTAATAAATTCATTAAATCAGCGTCAAACAGTGGCTCGACATCGTGACTGACCTTAACAAGGGATGGATAGAAAACTAATTACAATAATAAATAAAAAATCTTATACGTTGGCAGCCAGTCATGCACCTGCAACGTAAATATTTCACCAAATACAATCATAATTGATCGAAAATATGATTTCCTGTTATTTTTAGCGTTTTCTTAGTCCAGGGTACTCCAAAAAAACTGTTGTCAGGGCTTCAGTGTTAATATTTAATCTTTGGCTAGCCCATAATTGCATCGTTAGTGCATTGAACATTAAAATAACACAGAAAATCATATTATAAATACTTATCTTTTATAGACTGACTCTTTTGAACTGGTATTTACGTCAACCAAACATTTCTAAGGTGCCATGGGATTATAATTCTCAAGTTAATTAATCTATTGATAGAGAATGATGATAATATTCTTTCGAAAGCCAAATTCAAAAGCCAGAAATTCAGCTGCTTCCCTTTTCTTGCTAAAGGCTTGTCCAAAGGAAAGAATTAAAGAAAAGAAAGGAAAACATTAAATATACAATTAAGTTTGTTTTCTGTCCAGAAGGTCAACCTAGTTCCAATGTGGTTTTTGCTTGAGGTGGGGTGGGGGGAGAAATATACTTTCTTGTTCGCAAAATGGGTCCTAACAGCGACTTTTGCGATAGACTGAAAGAAACACTATTCTTTAATATTCAGTTTTACAAAATACTTTAAATTTAATACATATTTGGATGTAATATTTATTCTATTGTTCTTACTCTTGTAGCAGACAGCGTCATTCAGACCCCCCGTTCGTTTTTCTTCTAGTTCTTGTTCTTGTTTATTTCATCTATTCTTTCTCTTCTTCTCTTTTGTTTTCTTCTTTCGGTCTTTTCTTGTTCTTCTTGTATTTCTTATCATGCTTGTTCTTAAGCTTGCTTTTATTCATTTCTTTATTCTTTCTCTTTTCCTTATTGCGAGTTTGTCCCTCTTAATTGTTTCACTCCTAACTGGTCTACTCTTTACTTTGCTGGCTACAACAATTGACCTTTTGTTGTAGACTGTAGCAGAAGATGGACTTACCTTCCTTTCCTACTCTAAACAGGAATAGTTGGAAAGAAAATACAAACACCAATCAAGTATTGGGTTTTGAAGCCAGAGATCTAGCTCAAAGTTATTCTAGATACTTTTCCCCTTTTTCTTTACTTTAACTAAGACTGAAAACACTTCCCTTGAAGGTTTCTACTTTTATCTCTTTGTTATCTGTTGCTTTCTTGGCTCATCCTAATCTCCGAAAACATGTACAAACTAGAAAAATACTCATGACAAAGTCTCCACTAAACAGCATATTCCTTGGAAAAATTTTATGGAATATTTACCTATTATTGTATTCCAACAATGTTGAGACCAGAATCGAGTCATGGACCTTCAGATCGTCAGTCTCACGCTTTTTTAACTAAACTATCTTTGTTTGTACTACTGGGAGTAAAATTTGTAAACAAATCAGCATTCGAGAAAAGCACTGAACAATCCTGGAAAAACTGCTACTACTACTATTACCACTACCTTTATGGCTACTACTACTATTACTACTACCTTTATTGCTACTACTACTATTACTACTACCTTTATTGCTACTACTACTATTACTACTACCTTTATTGCTACTACTACTATTACTACTACCTTTATTGCTACTACTACTATTACTACTACCTTTATTGCTACTACTACTATTACTACTACCTTTATTGCTACTACTACTATTACTACTACCTTTTTGCTACTACTACTATTACTACTACCTTTATTGCTACTA
>RDPX01000080.1:1356380-1383537 GCA_003991215.1 Morbakka virulenta | reverse complement strand
ACATATACATATACATATACATATACATATACATATACATATACATATACATATACATATACATATACATATACATATACATATACATATACATATACATATACATATACATATACATTATACATATATATATACATAAACGTTCTGTCAGTTAATTAGCTGTAGATTTTTACATTTACCTTTTTCACTTTTTGAGCAGGCTGAAACCTCTCCCCACATTCTACTAGAAAGTAAATTTACTCCTTCATGCACTTTAAAGTTACAAGCAATTTTTATAAGCATTACGCAATCCCATGTGACAATAAAACCAACATTGGTAACTGCACAAAAAAAGTGAAAGAAAAATGAACGACGCAGATGAGACTCCCATCCAAATCTGAAGTGTCTCCTCTTGTAGACACAGACTTCAGTCACAGGGTCATGACGATGCAAATTCAAGAGGCTACATGCTAGTGAATGAGGGTTGCTACTTGGCCCTGTAGTAAGTGTTTCCAGGCTGTCCAGCTGTCTAGAAATACGTAAGATCCAATGTAAATATGTAGCTTACTTCTTCAAAGACAAAAAATGTGTTTTCTACTCTGGTAGATCAAAACATCCAAGAGAAGTAGCCCTGATCCTTATGGTTGGTGAATCTGTGAAGCTATTTCCATTCCAAAACTCTAAATTTGAGATTTCTGAGAGATTTACAATAATATTTTTAATTCTAACTAGTCAATTATTTATCCATCTGTTGACGGTCTTCGGTTTTCTATGTCCTTGAGGAAAAAGGCTGAAAGATTTCCTGTGTTGTATTCCACTATCTCCTCTCTAAATGACATTGGAAAATCTTTGAGAGATATTCCTTTAAAAACTGATCAAATGACAGCCTCAATCATTATTAAATATGGCTTAGTCGCAAAGGTTTTCACAATTTATGGATTTGATCGACCTAAAGATCTAGTCCGGATTTTATTCCTGTAATTGTTTTGACAGAGTACGCCGCTGACGTATCTTCCTTACTGTCTAAATCTTTTAATTATTGCCTATCGGAGTCTTGTTTTTCCTCTTCTCGAAAGATTTTAATATTGATCTTGTCTTCAAAAATGCAGGTAATTATCTGATCCTGACAAAAGCTGACCTGTAAGTATTCTTTCTTCGTTAGTAAGGTCATAAATTGACTTAACAAGAACACACTGGTAGGATTCTTGCAGAAAGTAGATTTATTTGCTAATTTTTAATGTGTGGCTTGCGTTATATCGCTTTTTGTTGTAGCGTTTGTCAAAGGATCTTTAGTTTCATTCAGTTCTTTCTCAAAAATCGTAGAATGTTGTCACTATTTTTATCTTGATTGATTGATTTATCCGAACTGCATCTAACGAATATTCCATTAATGCTGGCGTTCCTCAGGGCTTTATTCTTGTATACAACTCTCTTTATATCAATTATCTTTCTTTGTACTTGCTTCGGTTTATCTTCAGTTTATCAAAATCTATGCTGATTAGCCTGATATGTACTCTGACATTAGCCACACGGAAATTCATGAGTCTGACCTTCATGTTGTTAGAGAATGGGGAAGAAAGGGGTTGCTTTCTTTCAAAGGAACAAAAACGCAACTCATATCGTTCAATAGAAAGCCAAGTCCTTATCTGGTACCAACATTGAAAAATTAGCCTTATGTTAATCCTGGTAAGGTTGGTTCTTGAGAAATACTCATCGATGATGCTTGCTTTGTCATTGTCTTAAGATCTTTTGCGCGGTTCTTCTATTCAATATATTGGTAAGTCTTCTTTACAAATGGTTGATTCTTTGTATCCCTCTAAAGAGTACGTTATAGTTGAGAGCATTTTGTATCTTTTTAAGTCTGTCATCTGTCCTTGCATAGAGAGTACTGTGGAAACAGCTGAGCAGGTGCTTCCTTATTTTATCTTGATGTTTTTTATAGAGTTTGTAGACAGTTTTGTAACTTAATATGTTCAGGTCTTCCTGCAACTCTTTAATGTGTGTCTCTCGTGTCTTCAAAATGGAGCTTTTCTTAGTCTTTTCCACAGGCATTATCATGGGATGTTGTGATGAGCCTTTTTCTCTGGGTCATCTCAGTTTGGAGACAGTTTTGTAACTTAATATGTTCAGGTCATTCTGCAACTCTTTAATGTGTGTCTCTCGTGTCTTCAAAATGGAGCTTTTCTTAGTCTTTTCCACAGGCGTTATCATGGGATGTTCTGATGAGCCTTTTTCTCTGGGTCATCTCAGTTTGGAGACAGTTTTGTAACTTAATATGTTCAGGTCTTCCTGCAACTCTTTAATGTGTGTCTCTCGTGTCTTCAAAATGGAGCTTTTCTTAGTCTTTTCCACAGGCATTATCATGGGATGTTCTGATGAGCCTTTTTCTCTGGGTCATCTCAGTTTGTTTCATGTGGTGGGACTCGTTTTTCTCTTTTCTTCATCCTTATGCAGTTGATGCTCTTCGTAGTAATAAAACTTTTTTTATAAGTGAAGTTTCTTTTCTCTGACAGCTAGAGTTTGGAAAGGATAAGGAGAGATGGTTGCGGATCGGAAAGGATCAGTTTAAGAACAGGTGCTGCAAGGTCATGTGATAGAACACGTGGCTATGATAGCCGTTGGCACTGGTTCGAATTCAGTTTAGTGCACACATATTTTTCACTTTTAAAATTTGTTTGTCTTAAAGTGTATTTTCGCCTACACTTTCATTCATTTTGTCAAATCTGGCTAACTAACTGAATAACGTATCAGATCACATTACCATCAGTAGGAAAGTCATTTGCTCTTAACTTAATATTTTAAAAATTGCCATGGACAAGGTTGGCAAAACATATCTCAAGCGCCTTATACTGCAAGCTCAGCGTTTTCACACCTATTCAATAGGTATCTCTCAAAAAAGCCGCTCCTTTCACAAGGTAGGATAATAACGTTTCCTAGCTCAATAAGCAATACGTTGTCCGTATTTAAATTCTTCCAGGCTGATAAACTAACATGAACATGGACATGATAAGTGAGACTTTGAGCTACTGATCTATGGAAAAGTAAATCAACTGTCGATCCAAAGCCCTGCCACGAAGTCCGCTGAGAAGATTGGTGACTAAAGATGATCAAAACAGCTTGTTAGTAAATAATTCCAACATGCAATTCAATTAATTGTTGCACCAGCTCCAGGTATCGATACAACGGTCTTGGTAGTATTAAAAGTTTAGTCAGTTTTATCATAGTTTTAGATCTAAGTTTTGATTAACTTTTGGCAGTAAGAGCTAAACTTCAATTTTCTGAAATATGAACACATACGTCTACATTTCAATCTCTTTGAAGAGGAAGAAAACATTTTATATAGATTTATTCAGAAAAGGTTTACTAAATGTTATAACACATGTCAAGAGGAGTACAACATACAGAAGTACCTAGTCATGTATAGATGGTCTTATCATCGAATTTCAACTATGGTGAGCAGACGCTGCATCCCTTTTTAGTCACAAGCAGTAGTCTGCCAAAAAGGTAAAATCCTATCCACCATGACACTAGATGTATCTAGTGTAATGTTCTTGAGAAAAAGAAACTTATATTATAGGTTTGGATATGATATGATATATTAATTATGTACAAGTCAATATGTTAAAACGTCATTGCCACGGGTAAATACTGTAGATAATAGGTAGCACTGTGTACATGAAAAAAAAAATGAATAGAAAGAATATGAAAAATTCTGAAGAGCTTATAAATGCTCATACAACTTTTCTCAGGAACTGACCTTTTTTTCCCAAAAACATTTTTTTAAATTTTTCAATGTTAAGCAGATAAGTGTCAGGTTTTCAAATAACTAGTTTACCATGCGAGGGGTTCCCGGTTCAAGCCTCAGCCAAATTCCTGATATTACTGCGACTATGTTGTTTTCCGTTAGAAGTGACATTCTACCTAGCTTATACATGTTTTCTGACACAGAAATGGCAAAGGGACGAAAGCAACAAACGAAAAGATCAAAAAGTATAAAATTAAAAATCAAATAATAAAAGTAACTCAAGTGGTCTCTAGCTTTGCTAAGGAATTGGGGTTCCAAAAACTTCACAATCCCTCTCCTGGTGTTAGCATGAGGTTTGAGAATACTATCTTGTAACATTGATCTTAAGTAACCATTAGCAATCAGAAATAAAAACATGGTAAAGTGTTTAATTAAGTTATGAATGTAATAAATGATGTTCATTAAACAAAACGTAAACAGGTGTTCATATAGAAAGATTAAATATTCATTAGGATCGCATATATTGTAGACATAGAATAGCTTATCTCGGTGGGAATGAGACTGTAAGGCAAAAGTCAATGTACATAAGCTCTAAATTAATGTAATGCTTTAGTATAAACTGATAACTATCTATTCAAACTATATTGAATAAAGTCTCAAATAGCTAAAGGAGGTACTAAAGCATTGGGGTGAAAATATATTTTTACTGACCTACTTAATGCGTTTCAGAAACAAGAGTTTAATCCACAGCTCATTATGTTATTATATTATATTATATTATATTATATTATATTGTATTATATTATATCATATTACATTATATTATATTATATTATATTATATTATATCATATTTTATTATATTATATTATATTATATTATATTATATTATATTATATTATATTATATTATATTATATTATATTATATTATATTATATTATATTATATTATATTATATTGTTATATTATATTATATTACATTATATTATATTATATCATATTATATTAAATTATATTTTATTATATTATATTATATTGTTTATTATATTATATTATATTATATTATATTATATTATATTATATTATATTATATTATATTATATTATATTATATTATATTATATTATATTATATTATATTATATTATATTATATTATATTATATTATATTATATTATATTATATTATATTATATTATATTATATTATATTATATTATATTATATTATATTATATTATATTATATTATATTATATTATATTATATTATATTATATTATATTATATTATATTATATTATATTATATTATATTATATTATATTATATTATATTATATTATATTATATTATATTATATTATATTATATTATATTATATTATATTATATTATATTATATTATATTATATTATATTATATTATATTATATTATATTATATTATATTATATTATATTATATTATATTATATTATATTATATTATATTATATTATATTATATTATATTATATTATATTATATTATATTATATTATATTATATTATATTATATTATATTATATTATATTATATTATATTATATTATATTATATTATATTATATTATATTATATTATATTATATTATATTATATTATATTATATTATATTATATTATATTATATTATATTATATTATATTATATTATATTATATTATATTATATTATATTATATTATATTATATTATATTATATTATATTATATTATATTATATTATATTATATTATATTATATTATATTATATTATATTATATTATATTATATTATATTATATTATATTATATTATATTATATTATATTATATTATATTATATTATATTATATTATATTATATTATATTATATTATATTATATTATATTATATTATATTATATTATATTATATTATATTATATTATATTATATTATATTATATTATATTATATTATATTATATTATATTATATTATATTATATTATATTATATTATATTATATTATATTATATTATATTATATTATATTATATTATATTATATTATATTATATTATATTATATTATATTATATTATATTATATTATATTATATTATATTATATTATATTATATTATATTATATTATATTATATTATATTATATTATATTATATTATATTATATTATATTATATTATATTATATTATATTATATTATATTATATTATATTATATTATATTATATTATATTATATTATATTATATTATATTATATTATATTATATTATATTATATTATATTATATTATATTATATTATATTATATTATATTATATTATATTATATTATATTATATTATATTATATTATATTATATTATATTATATTATATTATATTATATTATATTATATTATATTATATTATATTATATTATATTATATTATATTATATTATATTATATTATATTATATTATATTATATTATATTATATTATATTATATTATATTATATTATATTATATTATATTATATTATATTATATTATATTATATTATATTATATTATATTATATTATATTATATTATATTATATTATATTATATTATATTATATTATATTATATTATATTATATTATATTATATTATATTATATTATATTATATTATATTATATTATATTATATTATATTATATTATATTATATTATATTATATTATATTATATTATATTATATTATATTATATTATATTATATTATATTATATTATATTATATTATATTATATTATATTATATTATATTATATTATATTATATTATATTATATTATATTATATTATATTATATTATATTATATTATATTATATTATATTATATTATATTATATTATATTATATTATATTATATTATATTATATTATATTATATTATATTATATTATATTATATTATATTATATTATATTATATTATATTATATTATATTATATTATATTATATTATATTATATTATATTATATTATATTATATTATATTATATTATATTATATTATATTATATTATATTATATTATATTATATTATATTATATTATATTATATTATATTATATTATATTATATTATATTATATTATATTATATTATATTATATTATATTATATTATATTATATTATATTATATTATATTATATTATATTATATTATATTATATTATATTATATTATATTATATTATATTATATTATATTATATTATATTATATTATATTATATTATATTATATTATATTATATTATATTATATTATATTATATTATATTATATTATATTATATTATATTATATTATATTATATTATATTATATTATATTATATTATATTATATTATATTATATTATATTATATTATATTATATTATATTATATTATATTATATTATATTATATTATATTATATTATATTATATTATATTATATTATATTATATTATATTATATTATATTATATTATATTATATTATATTATATTATATTATATTATATTATATTATATTATATTATATTATATTATATTATATTATATTATATTATATTATATTATATTATATTATATTATATTATATTATATTATATTATATTATATTATATTATATTATATTATATTATATTATATTATATTATATTATATTATATTATATTATATTATATTATATTATATTATATTATATTATATTATATTATATTATATTATATTATATTATATTATATTATATTATATTATATTATATTATATTATATTATATTATATTATATTATATTATATTATATTATATTATATTATATTATATTATATTATATTATATTATATTATATTATATTATATTATATTATATTATATTATATTATATTATATTATATTATATTATATTATATTATATTATATTATATTATATTATATTATATTATATTATATTATATTATATTATATTATATTATATTATATTATATTATATTATATTATATTATATTATATTATATTATATTATATTATATTATATTATATTATATTATATTATATTATATTATATTATATTATATTATATTATATTATATTATATTATATTATATTATATTATATTATATTATATTATATTATATTATATTATATTATATTATATTATATTATATTATATTATATTATATTATATTATATTATATTATATTATATTATATTATATTATATTATATTATATTATATTATATTATATTATATTATATTATATTATATTATATTATATTATATTATATTATATTATATTATATTATATTATATTATATTATATTATATTATATTATATTATATTATATTATATTATATTATATTATATTATATTATATTATATTATATTATATTATATTATATTATATTATATTATATTATATTATATTATATTATATTATATTATATTATATTATATTATATTATATTATATTATATTATATTATATTATATTATATTATATTATATTATATTATATTATATTATATTATATTATATTATATTATATTATATTATATTATATTATATTATATTATATTATATTATATTATATTATATTATATTATATTATATTATATTATATTATATTATATTATATTATATTATATTATATTATATTATATTATATTATATTATATTATATTATATTATATTATATTATATTATATTATATTATATTATATTATATTATATTATATTATATTATATTATATTATATTATATTATATTATATTATATTATATTATATTATATTATATTATATTATATTATATTATATTATATTATATTATATTATATTATATTATATTATATTATATTATATTATATTATATTATATTATATTATATTATATTATATTATATTATATTATATTATATTATATTATATTATATTATATTATATTATATTATATTATATTATATTATATTATATTATATTATATTATATTATATTATATTATATTATATTATATTATATTATATTATATTATATTATATTATATTATATTATATTATATTATATTATATTATATTATATTATATTATATTATATTATATTATATTATATTATATTATATTATATTATATTATATTATATTATATTATATTATATTATATTATATTATATTATATTATATTATATTATATTATATTATATTATATTATATTATATTATATTATATTATATTATATTATATTATATTATATTATATTATATTATATTATATTATATTATATTATATTATATTATATTATATTATATTATATTATATTATATTATATTATATTATATTATATTATATTATATTATATTATATTATATTATATTATATTATATTATATTATATTATATTATATTATATTATATTATATTATATTATATTATNCAGCCTGACGATGGGAGAAGTATCTCTCGAAACGTAGCTCAGAAAAAGCTTACGACTCATGACATGATAAAGCTCTTACATCTATAACTTAATGTCGCACTTTATAGAACAAAGTAGAAATTTTATACTACACTCATAAAAAAATTGGATCACCAAGATAACTAACCATTGGCTGTGATATTTTGTTATAACAACACCATTTTTCCATCGATCAATTTTTTAAACTAACTGATGTGTTATCTTCATTAACCATAGGTCTATTGATCAAACATTTAAAGAAATGGCAACTTATCTATATCTAACAAAGAACCTCGACTTTTATAATTCTGTGGAATTCTTATGGTAAGGTATGAGGATATCAGTAAGAAGGGCTATCCTACCAGTAGTAGAGGACAGGGCCAGGGCCAACGAGGTATATGTAGCAGAAAAGCTTTAAAATACACGTATTGGCACTTTGAACAGAAGAAAGAAAACCGAGAGAGGTGATAAAAGTAATATCAATTGTCATAAGTGAAAAAATGACAAAATCACTGAAAAAAATGAAGGTAGCACTAGAAGCGATCAAATCTGAAAATCCCAAGTCGACAATTATAAAAAGCTACCTACCAACTTTTTTTTTCATACCTCTTTTTATTCATTTGTTTAATCAAGATGTTTCAACTCATCAATTAGTTGAAGACATCCAATTAGCCCTCACCCAGAAAAACTAAGAACCAAGGGAGAGTTGATGATTTCATATACATGGGTTAAAATTCAAAATCTCATAGTTTTTACCATTTGATAAAACTCTTTGGCCAACTTTTAATGGAATTTGTTAATTTGATTTAGAAGACACTTATAGCAAACATATAAGATGCACACAAATTTCAGTTTGTTGAATTTTACTGCTACGTTTCAAGTGTTCCAAAGACGGATAAAATAAAAACGGATAAGACTTTCTTTTACCTTGTCTTTGTCTGTTGAGAATCACAGATAGCTCGTATGATATTCCCTCATTTATGTTTTTGAATTACAACACCACTATTCAGTTCGTTAGTACATTCCTCAAGATATTTAGCAGCTGGTTTTTCGGCAAGTATATTTAAGTCGAACAGTTGATTAATATATTCTATTGTATCTAGATCATTTAATTGATTTTCCATGTATACTAAGCTATATAATAATAATAATAATAATAATAATAATAATAATAATAATAATAATAATAATATATTTTTTAACATATTGTATTATGACCTTAAATAATTTATAGCCAGAAACAGTTATATTTTGGGCTATATAAATAACAATATTACAACATATAACCTATTATATGCTATATGGAGATATATTTATACAATATTTTGTTTCTATACGTTTTTAATGCATTCCTTAAATCTTATTACACAATCTTGCCATCGCAAGCTCTCTAACAAGAAAATGTTGTTGAAACTTCTGTTGACCAGCTAGGTTTTATTACCAATCAATAAATCAATTAAATGTGATTTTCTATGTTTCTTATCATTATCTTTGAATTCTTTGTACTTTTTAACAAAATCTACATCTTTATCTATAATTTATCTTATTTTTTGAATTGCTATTGCTTCTTTATCAACAAGGTCTCCTAGCTTATCTTTTAAAAGCATTTTTAGATGTTTCTCATCATAAACTATGTAAACATAAAATTTCGTAACAACATTTTTGTTCCAGGCTGTTCCAGGCAAGTGTTATTTTCTAATTCTTCATGCTAGAAAACCCAAGAAAATCTTGATTGTTTACTAAAAAGATCGTTTTTCAAAAAATTATCACGGTATTTCAATTTTTCAGATTTTTAAAAAAAAAATTATAATAATTTTTCAATTTTCCATATCTGAAACCTTTTCTTCGAATTCGAAGGATATGTTGACAAATTGATTGAAACTGCGATATGAAGCCATTTATGCAGCAACAGTAATAAAAATATTTATTAGGAATGATTATAATTATTCATAATAAATTTTAATAAAATAATAATATATTTATTAGGAATGATTATAATTATTCATAATAAATATTTAAAAACACATTTCATCTACCTGTTATGTTCTTAAATGGTATCCAACAGTTAAAATCGTCGCTATATCCTTTCCATTTCACCAAAGCTGATTTATTCTTTCTTCGACTAACTTTATCTTGTTTAGCTTTTAAAAGCTCCTGTTTATAAATCTCCCTTGTATCTCTTCATCCTTGAGATCCTTTAGTTTAAAACTGTTTGGATTCGTGTGTTGGACTCGGCCGATCAAGAATACTTTTTCTGTCTAGTTTGGTGAGTAACTCTGTACACTATATTTATCCAATAGGTCTTTCAAATATTTATGATAGAACTCCTTACCTTTATCAATCCATAAGAATTGTAATTCCTACCTTCCTTGAATATTGCCTGAAAAGCCATCATTACAGTTTTGCCTTTCTTACTCTTTAATGGAACAATCCAATCATATTTGCTGAAATCATCAATAAACCATTAAAAGATATTGATAGTCTTTATTCCTTCTACTAAACTGTTGCATACTAACAAAGTCTGTAGCCCATTTTTTGTTTGTATGATTTACAATAACACTCCGTCGAGGAAAATTTCATTTTATGGGGCTGTGAAGTTCTTCAATTATTTTCTCTTGCCAGTTTTCTTCACTCGACAGCTTTTGACGTGTTTTGACTTCATTCTCAATCTCAATCTCAATCCCAATCGTAATCCCAATCCCAATCCCAATCCCAATCCCAATCCCAATCTCAATCCCAATCCCAATCCCAACCCTACTATCTATTTCATATCCATAACATTTGTAGCAAACTAAAGACCCCATTGTCTCTCTTTGTAGGGTACATTGTCTAATCTTTTAACCATTTTTTTCGATCAGCTTTATTTTTACATTTTTTATCATCTTTGGAAAAATCCACTTTCACACATCCTTTCATTTTGCACATGATATGATAACCACTGGTTATTTCATGCCAATATTAAAACTCATAGAATCGAAGCGTAATTGCCTTTTTATGGGATCACGACGCAANCATTTTGCACATGATATGATAACCACTGGTTATTTCATGCCAATATTAAAACTCATAGAATCGAAGCGTAATTGCCTTTTTATGGGATCAAGACGCAATAATAAATGTTTGTCAAGGGGGTTGAAAAAGCGAAAATATTTATTGAAAAAATGGATTTTTCGCTTTGCAAAAAATGAGTATGACTTTTTGTAGTAAAAACATTATGCAAATTGAATAAAGCTGTTTTTTAAATTAACCTAACAGCTAAATTAAAAGCACAGTATGGAATTCTTTGAAGAGATTTTCACTGAACAAACGTTGGAATCACGCTACTCATAACAATATTTTAATACAACCATAAATACTGACTTGATTTGTCAGATCTTGATCACGTCAGTCTATCATCAAGACTCTTGAGACATGGCCAGAAGAGGTGGAAGAAACCTATGCTACCCAACACTTTTGCATGACGACTTCAATGGCATACAACATTCCTTATCGCAACAGTTAACGATATCTAACAAATATTGGGGTGATCTTTTAAAAAATAATCTCCATTTCTATTTTACATCCTTACTAATCTCCCATGCTTTGTCTTCTATATATTCGGCTATTAATGGAAAGCATTCGATTACCATTCTACTCTAAATTTCGCCTAATATCTTTCCAGCGTCTTCAAAGTTTTTCAATTCACGTCGAGTACCAATGGTGTTTCCTTTGCCATCTAGATGCTCTCCGAAATGTCCTAACATAAGTAAAGCACCTCCCAACTCATAACTGAGAGAAGCAATTCCATTCATTTCTCCACTTTGTTTAATGAAAAACGTTTTAGAGCATTTGTCGCCAAGGAAAATGCGTCCAAGTCATAAATTTTGAAATCATTAATTCCACATGGAATTACTTGATCATTCCTAGGGTTTTTAACAGTATCCCTACCCCATTACCACTCACTATCACCACTGTTTTTTTCTTCGTCCTTTGAATGTTTGTAACTTTTACTTAAGTCCAGAAACAAGAAACAAATATTCATGATGTAGATCACACATTTAAGAGAACTAAAAATACCCTCACACAAAGGTTATCTGTCATCATCGTTTTCAGTATCACCTGTCTCATCAACATTGTATGGTGTGAGATGGAATAAAGGGATTCCACCCATGGAATCGTTTACAAAAGATGCATCTTTTATTTCGTCGTATTTGACATCATCCAAAGTCATTAATGTTATTCCCTTCATTGAAAAGACACAAAGGATCTCTTGTTTGCCGTATTGGAAGCAATTCGAAGTGGTATTACTCTTTCAGCGACATTCTCTTCCACATCCGATGCGTCTTCGCTTTCGGCAATGCTCTGACCACGTCAAAAGAACCAGTGCTGCAGTGACATCATTTTGTTCGTGCAAAAATAGATTCAACAAATAAAACACAGTCGTTTTTGGTCGAATATGGTCTTTGAACGCTGCATTAAGTGCATCGTATGGGATTTTTTGAGAATATTTCTGTTAAACAAACATTCGAATCACGCCACTCAAAGCGATGGTTTGATGATGGTTTGAGACTTGGCAACTGAAGGTGGCAGAAAAGAATGAGTCTCAACATTTTTGTATGATAACCTAATTAGCGTACAGCATGCAATGTCGTTACACTTCACTATTTGTAACGAGTATTGGGATGCTCTTACATGAGACGATTTTCGGTGATTTGTCGTCAATATATGCGACTATTATTGGATACCCATTGATCGCCATCCCCTAAAATCTTTGCAGCGTATCCAAAGTATTTTAACTTAAGTTGAGTATCAATTGTGTTTCCCTTGCCATCCAGATGCGTTTCAAAATGTTCGTGTATAAAGTAAAACACCACCCAAGTCGTTTTTCAGGGGAACCTTTCGTGTCTCTTCTCAGTTGAATGGACTAAGTTCTGGTGCACTTGTCATCAAGAAAAATACACCCAAGTCGTTCCTATTAAAATAGTCAATCCCACATAAAATTGATTTTTCATAGATAGGACTTGTATCGTCCCTCTATCAAGACTATCTGTCATAATCCGTTCTTCGTCATCCCTTAAATTTTTAAAGCTTCTTTTAAACTCTAGTTGCTCTCGTATTCGTTTCATGTCAGCAAGATGATGAGACGCACTCGATCCAAGTTATTTTGTACTTCGAATTCCAATAAATGTTGACCGTCCCAAAGCAACATCATCTGGAGTGAACGTTCTTGCTTTCACCTGCATGTACAATGATCGATGGTACCAACTTGTGTTGCTTTTCAATTTCGAAGTTGAGATCACATAACTCAATGTTCGATATGCATTACTAAAGGCGCCTATTTATTTGCTGCAGTCAGTCCGAAAAGCACCTTGACTTTGGCATCGTGATAAAGAAATATGACTTCCTCCAAAATAAAAGATATCTACTTCCGTACCAAGGAATCCAGCGACCTTTTCCAAATGTTGAATCGTTGAACGGGCAAACATGGCACCTGCATGGCTATTATGCTTAGATGTTTGTGAATAAAGAAGCTTCAAGGGAATAATTTTTACGTTTTGTTCCTTCCATTGTTTTTCCGGTGATCATCTTCAGAGTTTTTTTGCGTCCACAGACTTCCGGATTCTATTTTACCGACTTCTTTTCTGACAGAAACGATTATTTCCTGCCGCCTCCAACTCTTTTTCTAATTTTTCCTTCTTCGCTTCGCTTTTCCGAGATCATCGCTATCCATCGCTATCCGCTATCCGTGCTGGCGTTTCCTGTAGAGACGGAGAAGTATGTCCTTTTCAATTTCTTTCTTGTTCCTAAGATCATCCTGTTTTAGCGTTGGTTTTTTCCCCCTCACTTCCAAATGCTCCCTGGGACCACTCTGTAGATTACATGATGGTGACAACTGAGATTAATTTTCTATAGGGGTGGGGATAACGACAGCTTCTTCCACGTCCACATCCTGAGAAATACTTCCACCACATTTCCCCTCATTCGCTTTTTCACTGACAAGTTTAGTCTTTGTTGTCATACTCCGTACTTTCCTCTTTGTACTCAACAATTGAAGTTTCTTTCCGATAGTAATTTCCAAATCAGAATCCTTTAAACTTTTTTTCCATTTTCCACTCCATTTCAGGTTGACACTAATCTTTACCATTTTTCTCTTTGTTAATTTTAGCTTTAATTAGATTTTAATGAATTCAAAAAAAACCCACTAAGCAAGGTTTTTAACACATAATAAACAAGCTCTTCATTAAACAACCTTCAAACATCACCTGTCCTTTACTGAACCAAAGCAATAAGAAATTGCAAAGAGTTTGACGTAAATACCTGTAAAAATAAAATCTCTTTTCAGAATTAAAAATGAAATTTAAGTCGGAATGTGATTCTCCTTTAAGAGGAAATTATGTGAGTCGACATCTTCTGATTAAGAAAAGAAAATCTTTCCTCACGCAATGAATATTGCGGGGTTCTATACCATTCATTTTTAGTTGAAAGAAGCATCGAGTTGGGGTTTTAAGCACAGGCTGAATCTTTTACTAAAATGTCGGGAAATCCCTCCCAATTTACGATTTTGACAGTTTTTAAAAGAAACGTATTTGTCAAACTCCAATTTTTCATGTAGGGATTCCCCTTTTTTGTGCATGGGAGGCAACGGTAAATGAAAAAAAAATGTTGTTACGTAACGCAAAAATTATGGTATTTCCACCCCCTACATTTTCTTTACAGTTCGGAACAAAAATGACCGAACCACCTGACCCCTGAGGCGTTCCGTTAGATGACCCCTTGAGAGATTTTATTTTCGCAAATCGATTGCAAAAAATCTTTTGGCTGAATATCATTTTGCTAAAATACATTACTTCAAAATGCAAAGGTTTGCTAAAATACAAAATCTGTTAATAGCTGTAGCACAAAATTGATTTTGGTGGTAAAAAAGGAAGGTAATTTGTTTCAAAAATGAACTGAATTGAATATTAGGTACACACTTGCAATAAAGGCCTTCGTATTCATACTAGTAGTTGGAGAACACGTCTGCATCCCATCGAACTAGTACACGTGGCTGTAAAATATGCCTTTTTTCTTGAAAAAGGCAACCGTAATGTCGAACACTTTAAAAGGGTATACGTAACCGAAGGCAAGGCACATCTATCCTTTGGGAGAAAAATCGCTTTAGCTGATGGCAAATGACAACTTGGGTGGTACCGAAGAGATGCTCTGGACTTCGTTAAGTGGTATATATATGTGTGTATGTATGTGTGCGTGTGTGTGTGTATGTGTGTGTGTATGTATGTGTGTGTATGTATGTGTGCGCGCGTGTGTGTGTGTGTGTGTGTGTGTGTGTGTGTGTGTGTGTGTGTGTGTGTGTGTGTGTGTGTGTGTACAGTCGAGAAAAAAAGAGAGGAAAAGCAAGACTAAGGAGGACGTCAAGAGATAAGACCAAGTAACTGCAAGTGGATACAAGTGACAAAAGACTAAGGTAAAGGATAAAACGTGGAGATCATCTGCCATTGTGGAATAACATGACAGACAGAGAATGATTAAGAAAATAAATAAATACAAGAGAATCAATTTCTAATGGCCTTTCTTGACGTTCAGTCAAATAACTTTTAAGTTGATTTGCTGGCACAAAATTATTCTTTTAAACTATGGCACAGTGCAAATGAACGCCTGGAGAAGAAGCATCTACCCTTATTCTTAAATATATGACCTTTATCCTTGAATGTGGATCCGTTTAATAAAATTCTATGTGGGGTTACCATGGGATATTGCAACCGATGAAAAATCCCGAAACCAAGTTCTCTTTTTAGAAACGTCTTTGGGAAACTCTGAAGGTAAAAGTACATAGAAATTCAATCCCACTCAACATTTGTTACTCTTGGGTGCCTAATAAAAGGGGGTGGTTCGAATAGACACGGGGTGGGTGGGTAGGATGGACTAAATAGACTAAAATGGAGTCAAGAATCGACCTAAACAAAACAATACATCATGTGTGATCAGCGTGATTTTCATATTTTAATAATGATATTTTCTACTTGCCCGTCAAAGTACTTCCTCAAACAAATTGTCATAGGTGGGAGATTGGGGTGTGTGTGTGGACGTCTATTAGGCGACTTAGAGTACCTTATTTTCCAAACCGATTTTCTACAAGCCACAATTCAAAAAAGATATTTTGATATAATTCTCCGTACGATTGCCTAAACGTTTGACTTCTGGTTTTTAATTAATGATAGATTATAATAGTTCAAGGGAGCGAGTATACCTTACTACAGGACGCAATGGCGGGAAAATCCTTCTTAAAAGGTGAGTTTTCTTGGAAACGGCTCAAGATATCAAAAAGTTTATCAAACAAAACTTGTTCAAAATGGCTAAAGTTTGGGTAAAATAGAAAAAATAATAGAAAACTCATGTGTATAGCCGGCCGTGCTGTATTTGCTAGCATAATGATCCAAAGCCCATCCTAATATTAATGCACATTTCATAACATCAATTTTCCATTTTATGTGCATTAACATTAGGGATAAGTGGGATGGTACAATTATTAGTTTTTAAAGCTTAGTTTACACGAAGGCTCACTCACTTTAGATTTTTAGTTCATGATCGATGATAATATGAAAAAGAAAAAAGAAACTGAACTCAGGCAAAAATATACCCCAGCTGGGTGGTCGATTTTGACAGAAAATATCAATGAAATGTTTTTTGCATTCATAAGCCCATCTCCTAATGCTGTACTGAATAATGCAAAATATATTTAAACTTTACTACTGCACTTGTTCCGACTTATATTATTTTTACCCTCAGAGACACGTTTCTGTAAAATGTCGCCTAAAAATTTCTACATGCTTGATTTTATCTTGAGTCGCAAGTAAATTTCATTTTATCACCTTGAGAAAACAATAAATTATTTAGGTCTTAGAAATACTGTAATCTTTGATATCCACTTGGATAGACTGAACTTTTCTTGTCACAAGCAAACAGGACCGAATGCTTCCTAAATAGTAAATTAAGTTGATAAATAAAGTGTTTTCTTACGTATTAGGTATTCCTTTCTGGGTAGTTTCGCAACGTTAAAAAAAATGGAGTCAAGAGATAACGTTTATTTTGTAGCCAGACAACGAAGAACTAGAGCAGCAAGTATGGATTGAAGATTCAAAAACAACTTCATGAGACCATTATTCTCTTAAATAGCTTTGCTTTTCCTATGACTTAACAGGCATATCAAGAGTACTAGGATTTTGTACAAATAAACTACTATTAAAATTACATTGTTCAGCTTGTGTGTGAATGCGACTTTGAACTTTTCAACTAACTGAAAAAAAAACGTCTACTTTCAAAAGCTGCGACTCAACCAGAATAACCCCAGACCACAACATTGAATCTGTAATTATACGGAACAAACATTACATTCGCATAAGAGTAAAAATGCGTATCGCCGTAAAACTGTGTATCAGTCTACAAGCCAAATGAGAAGAGAATTGAAACCTAAGTACCTCTGTACAAAATGGCTATCCAGAAATCAAAGATATTGTCCAGAATAAAGTTAGTTAAATATTAATTAATAAATTGTTGCAAAAGTTATTTTTTTTAAAAAGGCCCTACATCTTTCACTCTGAGAACCTCACAAAATACCAGCCAACGACGACAAAAAACCCCCTCCTCTTTCTGTTTACCTTAAAATTTCCTTACGTGTCTGACGGTTCAATTACTATGTGGGCACTTATTTACCATTTGATTACTATCTAACTGTATACGTTCATTGCACTTTCTATCTCAAATAACAAGAATGCTACAACAGACAATGCAAAAGATGGAAGAAGAGTGTTCGGGGAGGACGGGTCATTATAAAAGTAGGTGTGTTATACAGATTTCATTAGGCGAAGGAATGCCAATTAATTAGGGCCTTCAGCTGTCAATGGTCAGGCACAAATTACATTTCCGGAGCATTTTCCAACTCTCTTTTTTAATATTCGGGACCCTTTTACTAAGGTTCACGTTCACTACAGGAAGTGCGATGCTGGCACACGTCAAATGTATCCTTGTCAAATGGAAGATGAGATTATGTCAAGTGTCAAGTGTGGATTAGAAAATGATTCATGGTGCAATAAAATTTTGAGGATTTTGAAGGAAAATAAGCCATTTCTATGTTCGAATCATACAGACGGACCAGTTACCATTGACAGTTACATGTTATAATGCGGGTAAACAAACAAACATGATCATACTAACAACCCAGCGCCACTAAATGCAGTGGTATTCCGCTACAATTTTTACACTAGAAGTCACATTGACAGAGACATCTTCTACCAAGCTAATATCATCATTACCTTTAAATATCAAGGCTAGCAGTAGATACCAAAGGAAAAAAACCGACATTGAAGTGCCTCTCAGCATATTAAGAATAAAACCCAGAAAAGAAAGGAAGCTGCAAAGATGCAACCATTAAAAAAAAACAAGAAAAGTACTAAAGTTCTTGATTGCCAGATGCATCTCTGCAGCTACGGTAAGAGGAGTAATATTAGGGGCAAAAAAAGGTACATATTCGCCAACCCCGACTCCCAAGTCTACAGAATTTTCAGTCTTTAAGAATATCACGTGACGGTCAACAGTGACGTAACAAGAATAAGCAGTAGCGTCCATCTGACAGGTGTTTTGACCAAATTGGTCAAAAAAATCAAATTTACTTAAAACTGGAACTCGTGGCAGGTTCAACATGACTTTCTATATCAACAAACCATTTCTGATCATATGTGTTTATATTCCACGTTCCAAATAGACTTTTTCCTATATTTTTTTATGCACACTATAATCCAAGTGGCTGGAAACCACAAGCGTGTAGGAATAGTTACTACAACGAAAAAGTCCTACTTATACTAAGAAAACTAATGCAATAGAAAAATCGAGCCTTGTAATGATAGCAGCTCAAATGTCAACGGAGCAACAAAATCATTACTCGATCCCAGAAACACACCAACACCAGAACGAATACGACTCTACCATGGATGAAACTGTAATAAAATGAACACAAATACCGAAAAAACAACTGAAGCATATTACAAAATACGAACAGTAGCGATCATCCATCAAGAATTCTCGCAAATTAAATAATAATTTGGCTAATTCCAAAGCCTTTCCAGTTTTACTGACGGTTACTGCGTAAAAAAGAGCTGTTCTTTATTATCATTCTGTATTTCGTGTCCCATATTTCCAGCCGGGTCAGTAAAGGATTATTGTGCAATAAACGGCCATAAAATAATTGGAGGTAACACTAAAATAGCCGATTAGTCTGAAAAATGACACTTGCTTAATGCGCTCTAAACCTATCCGTAAAATCTCCACCGGAAGGTTTTACCTATATTCCACCCGAATAAAACCCTCAAAACATTACAGGCTACATAATATTACAGCTATAACTATTTGACTGAGATTTAAAATTAGACCAGCGGCGAATTGTATTGATCAAGGTAGGGTTAAGTTACCATTCCGTATAAGGTTACCAAAGTTTAAAAAAAAGAAGTTATCGGAAATATTTTAAGAAAATCCTTCCAACATTGTACATCTGGGTCTTTCATTAATGGAACCCCTGGTAAACAGTGGGCCCATTTTGTCTTTCACAGATATCCATCTATGAAAGACCCGAACGAAAGGAGCAGATCAAGAAAAAGAGGGACAGAAAGCGTGCAAGACACCATAAAATGCCCCTCAAGGGCCCTCCGTGGGAAGGTCCTTCCTCCTGGGTTGGTCATCAGCCAAAGCTCAAGCACCTCAAGACGACCTGTCCTGTGTGGCTTGGCCCTATAACTGTAGACCCGACCAAGGAGAGACCAGAGCTCTACACTTGATCTTAGCCAAAAGGCCGAGAAGCGATACTGATGAAGAACAGACCAAGGGGGCGAGCCCCAGCCTCTCTTGCACCATTTGTGACCGCAGTCAAATGCCATTTACAGGGCCATCCTATTGCCTCGAGTTTGGCACCATTGGAAAGCTCTTGGCGTGCTGCATCATTTGCAAGTTGTTTCGTCTCTCTAGGACGTGGTAGGCACGAGATACGGTCAAAAACGTTCAAGAAAGATACCGTCTAACAGGTTGCTCGCTCATTTGGGTGCTGCTGTTGCTGTTGCTGTTGCTAGCTATTGCTATTGCTATGGCTATTTCTCTAGCCAGCAGCCAGCAGCTTGCAGCTTGGGCAATGCCCATTTTTTATTTCATTTTGGAGGTGGGGCTGCAAGTCTGCCTGTACTGCAATAGCAGAGCAACCCCTTGGCAGTGGGGAGGTGAACCTCTTTCCGACTGCCTAGCCCTAAAAATAAGGTTGATAAGAAGGCTGACCAATGGCCAGCATATCAGATATCAAGCTGATAAGAACAGATACTGGGTCTTTCATTGATGGAACCCCTGGTAAACAGTGGGCCCATTTTGTCTTTCACAGATATCCATCTATGAAAGACCCGAACGAAAGGAGCAGATCAAGAAAAAGAGGGACAGAAAGCGTGCAAGACACCATAAAATGCCCCTCAAGGGCCCTCCGTGGGAAGGTCCTTCCTCCTGGGTTGGTCATCAGCCAAAGCTCAAGCACCTCAAGACGACCTGTCCTGTGTGGCTTGGCCCTATAACTGTAGACCCGACCAAGGAGAGACCAGAGCTCTACACTTGATCTTAGCCAAAAGCCCGAGAAGCGATTGTACATCTGACACTGAACGCGTTGATTTGCTCATTACGGTACTGAAACCTGTTTACAAGTTCTAGCCTAAAAGTGGCATGCCATAATTACTAACTTGAGATTTGTAAACATAACTATGCTCTCAATACTAAGGCAATCTTCTAACCCTTTGGTACAGTAGACGTGGCACGAAATTGTCCTTACATTTTATTAGAACTACCAGAAATTGATCCTTACAATAACATTCATTAGCAACATTTATAGAATACAGAATTCACAAGTAGGAAGGTATCAAAAGGGGTTCGTGAGGTTGTATCAAAAGGGTTTTATACTACTACATTTGAATGGATGCTTGTGGCTTGTTGTTCTATCAACAAGAATGAACAAACTGCAAATGGTTCAAATCTACGAACAAAAATATCCATATTTAGACTAACTACCTCATGGTTAATGGTCTTTTCTTTACAGTAATATTCAACATAAATATACTATTCCTCTTAACAATTAGGCTTTATTATGACGGATTTACAGCAGCACCAAGATTATGAGGCAAATATCAAGCAATCAATCTGAATTGAACAAGCTGACTCTGGTGATATGACCACACATGGATCACGGCTTAAATTCAATTGAGCTCGGGTCTGAAATGTGCTATTAAAGCACAATTTGAGGTATTTTCTTTTTAATTGGGACAAAAATAAACCAAACAAACTATAAGCTAAACGAAATAACAAATCCTCATAGATATCGTTTCTGATGTACCCTTCAGAAATACATCGGCAAAAGAAGGGGCATTTTAAAAAAAACCCTTAGAAGATGTTGATGGAAAGTTAGTAATTTCTTTTCAAAAAGAACACCAAACAGTAAGAGAGAGAAAGTGAAAGAGAGAGAGAGAGAGAGAGAGAGAGAGAGAGAGAGAGAGAGAGAGAGAGAGAGACGGAGATATATAGTTATATATATATATATATATATATATATAAATATGTATGAGAGAGAGGTGTTAATAATGAATAATCTAAACCTTAAAAGCTGTTTTAATTGATAGCCTGCAAACTGCTCTGGTACACAGTTTGGAGCAGTATTTTATATATCTTGGGTCTCTCTCCCGCCTGTTACTTTTGGGGTCACCGTCAGCTTCTTCTTAAACTAGTGTAACAACTACAACAAAGATGTAAAGCTAGTTGATCATTCTCATATTTTTCTATGTTTTGGGGGATTGAAATTAGTAAGGCTAACTTTATTAATGTTAGTGGTATGATATACTGGACTGAAAGATGTTCTGTACACATACCTCAACGGCGATCATAATGTGTCGATATGGTTCGTATGGTTGTGGCTACAGTGAAGCATTTGTGTGACAAGTTAAAAGTGACTATTCAAAGATGCAAGATAATTCTAGGGTCGGGAATCTATCTGGAGATATTCAGCTAATTAAATCAACTGTTTACGGACAGAGTGGCTGTCAATCTAACAGTATTAACATACCCAGATGTATTTACCTGAAATTTTGCAAAAGTTTATCAACTACCTACAAACTCGTGAACGTCTATTATACATTTATTGTGAATAAGGTGTTTCATTTCGCAATAGGTACTTAGACGAATGTTTTAACACAAAACACAGCAAGTGTCGTAATAGTAGTGAAACCTTTCAAAAATGCCTAAATCCCAATTCCTCGTCTTCATAAATTTAGCACAATTGTCAGGGTTACAGAAAATAGAACATATACTCTTCATTACTAGCTAACTATGTCTTTTATAAGATAAACGTAGTAACAACATCAAATAGACTTGGATTCAATAACATTTCTGGGAGAGGCTTACAATATATAAAAAGGCCAAATACTGACAAGCAGATGGTAAAAGTATATATAGAAGCAACAGACATGGTATCAAACCAGTAATAAAAGCTTTCCTAATATTCACAGAATATCTACAATAGAATAAGACCCAGTAACTATAGTCAGGGGTCAACCACAAATTATCATTAGAAATTAATGCTCGCTAGAAGTAAATAAAGTCCATTAATTTTCTTCGGAAACCCATGGCCAATATTGAAAAAGGTTATGACATGACCTAACAACATATTCCAGCTATGTTCACGCCACAAGAAAAACGTTTGATTCAAGACAGACGCCCTTCTGGAGACTATACTGGACCAAATATGGCATGTATGCTATAGTGATTTTAGAACAGCCACTATTAACCTTGCACATACCCATAATCGATTCTACAGACATGAGATAACAAGCCAGATTTCAAAAAGCCCCATAAATGTGGGAAGAAAAAAAGCAAAGCAAGTTTTTAAAGGAATATTATTTAAAGAAAACTTGGATTTACCAGCCAGGTAATGCAAAATCAAATAAACTAAAAAAGTCCAGTTGTGTGGTCAGCAATCGGTTGATAGCTGACTTCTGTGCCATGTGTTGGTAAAATTTCATCTGTAAACCCGATTCTTTGCAACTAAAGTCCACTATTTTACAATGTTTTGAGCATTTTAGTCAATTTGATGCAATATCAGAAAGTCACTTGTATGTCATCTAATATTCCTGTTGAAAAAGAACGAGGCAGATACCAGCCTCTTATTTCAAAAAATACTAATACATCACATGTAACATGACCAAAAAAGCCACCAAAAATCCCTTGGTACTATCCCTTGGTACGAATACATCTGATAACCAATACTGCTATTCCTAGTTTCCCAGTCCTGTGTAACCCCCTACAGACCAACAAAAGAGTTGCAACATGCAAGGCCCTATCAGGATTTAAAACCATGTTTTAGATTCGTCCCTGATTCCTTCAAGTTGTATTTTATCTACCTGAAAGAACCAGTTTATAAGCAAGTACAACATCAATACTGATTTACGATACACAGAAAATAACTTTACGACACAAATGGATGTTTTTAGTTCGATGAACTTGTGGGAGAGTACTCTGATGATGTCAGGATGGAATTTGAAAGAGACGTTGCACTTGATGCAGCACCGCTTGATTTCTTAGGCTTAAGGTAGAGGTCATCTGCTAGCATATAAACATCTAAACGATCTTCTTTTCTGTATGTCAAGCACTTGCGAATAAAATTCTAAAAAAAAGTGAAAAATAGCAATCAAATATCGATGAGAACGACAACAATAACAACAATAACAAGCCTAGAAATGTCAATTGTCTGACATATTTAATCAAAAACTCAGGTATGACTTAAAGATTAATTACTACATTACTAGATTACCAATACTATAATGATACAAACATGAGAAATTTATGATTTTTTACTCTTGTCAATATATTCAAAACAATCCAATATCTGACAAGTGTGGTTAATACCCGATACCTTCTAATGGCAATCGTAATTCATGTTGAAGACGGCCATTTGTCACACTTGTAACAATAAAAATGGGATACAATGCTATTCCCCCCCTCCCCCTTATATTCACCCAATGCAAGGCAAGACGGCATAAATGTGGTGTGTGTTACTTTGTTTATCTGACCTTTTTTCTTTGTGCTCTTCAAAAACCTTTTTTATCTGTTTTTTTCCCTTTCCCAATTCTATAATTGAAAACATTTTCACACACGTTGTACGCCACTTACTGTATAATAACAGAGAAACAAATTGGGGCGTGGCTACATCCAGGGGCGTGGCTACATCCAGGGGCGTGGTTCAAGTTCGAAGCGAGAACCTATAGCATCGTAAGGTGTTGTTTTAACTTCCATGTCAACACTGCTTTTTTCGTTACACTAAAAATTAAAAAACGAAAGGTACACCTCTGAACACCCTCTCCTATCGCATTACCGAAAATGTGCGTATCAAAATATGACTCTCACCTTACCGGTGGGGAGCTGCCGTGAAATGTATTATGTTGCCCTGATTCTATCCTTCGCGAGTATTTTTCGTGATCAGCCAAACAAATCAAGTACGAAAGCAGCTTCATACCAATTTCTACAATATGACTAACGTTCCTCCACATTAAATATCTCAATCTATTATTTCCTATTTATCTATTGTTTATTTGTGATTTTTTTCTTACTTCGTACTACGTAAACTTTATGATTAAAGTCCCAATATTTTGCTACCTTTTACTACTAAAACAGAACAATATATTTACTGGTTTCTGATAATGTTGGTGGAAAATACTGATACTTCTTTTGAAACCAAAGTATTTCTCATGGGAACCTTACTGAACAACACAGGCATTAGTACTCATTCACTTATAACGTAATTCAAAATTAGCAGAATGAAGGGTTTTCTTTATTGTGCTCTTGTTACTTGATCTTCTGATAATTTATCTAAATAACTTGATAAAATAATTTCTTTTGACTGATGGCTAGCTTAAAGATGTATAAGAGAAACTTCATTGAGAAAATTTTTAGTTTTCAAAACCCTGTAAAACGGATTGTGTTGTGTGATATTGTTTTCATTTCCTTAAACTATTGCAAGGAAGTAAATAATATCCATAAATCCGATTTACTTCAACTATCAAACACAAAAATCCAACTAACCTTAGCCTCGGGACTGACAGCAGGCTTGTTTGGAAACTCAATTTTTGTGGCTTTTAGTATAGTGTTCTGTTCAAGAATACTTGCTTGTGATAAATTATGCCCGAACGGCTAAAAGAGTTAAAAATAAAGTATATTACGTCTTATAAAATTACAACAATTGCATAAAAGCTTAAATTGCAGCCCAAACAACAAAGTCAAATATCAGTTAACAAATTACAACCAGGAATTGTTCCTATTCTTATCATCCAACACCTCCCAGATCTCACCCGATGAGTAGCCTGTACAAAAAATACATCTGAATGTGTTAACGTGTATGTACGTATATATATATATATATGTGCATGCATGCACGGCAAGCCATGTTTCGAAAAAGAATAATAAATTAATAAATGACACTCGCATACACCACACCCATTCACACCCATATACATATACATATACGTACGCACGTACACACGTACACACGCACACACAAACACACACACAAAACTCGGCATTCCCCGCGTCTTCCTTTCCACCTTGCTCTATCATTTGTCAAAGTAAGTCGATCTTCTGCCTTACAGCTAATTACATTTTCTAATCGGTCAATGAATGTTCTTCACCGTCTACCAGGCATTTTTTTCCAATGCACAAGTTGCCAAAGACCAAAACCGACTAAAATTTTCAAAATGCGAACAACGAAACAAGTTTTTCTTATCGGCAAAAAGCACAGCTTTTAGAACCCTTTTTCTAGAGCTATTCACGGGCTATTAACCTCCATCCATACACATGCTATAATATATAACGCAGACATTACATACTTAACATACATACATATATATATATATATATATATATATATATATATATATATATATATATATATATAAATCTGCTTCAAATTGTGCAAA
>RDPX01000080.1:1233236-1256558 GCA_003991215.1 Morbakka virulenta | reverse complement strand
TTAAATTAGTTCCAGTCTCGTTTACGCAGTTATACCGGATATCTTTGGATGTCATTTCATGGTATGATGAGGCAGTGTTTTTGTAGGCAGGATGCCCTTCCTGACACAAACCCATTAAGGTAACGGGGACCAGTGTTTTTATTGAGACACCATCTCTAGGTGATTGCCATCCAAGGCTGAAGAGCGCTTCACCTGCCCATGAGAGAAAGACTATACCCCACCAGTCCTCAAACTGGTGTTTCATGCTTGAATGAGACCAAGCATGGTCTTCAGGGCTAATACACATCTTAATTTTAGCACAAGCATGTTTATGGTCATCTGCACCCCAAAGGATGAGCAAAGTGAAGGTGCACTAGAAGAGAACAGGTAGTGCAAGAGTAAGGGAAAGAAGGCAGTAGCAAAGCCAAAGAAAGGAAGTTGCAAAGAATGGTATGAGGAATAGGAGCACAGGGAAGGTCAACAGAAAGTGTTCCACATAGCTAAGGCTAATAAGAGGTCACAAATGGACATGGGAGATTACACCCTAGTAAAGGATGAAGAGTGTAATTTGTGGACAAAAGATGTGGGATCAAATAAAGATGTAAGGACTATTTTGAACAGTTGCTGAAGAACAAAGGACACACAAGAAGGTTTTGAAAGTGTGAAACCAGTTGGAGTGTCGTATTGGAAACACTCAAGGGAATGTCATAAAGGATGTGAATAAACAGAATAAACAGAGAATTGATGAAATGGAGAGAAACTAGTGGGGTTGTGTGTAAAAGAATAATGCACTTGTCCTGAGGGGGAAGATCTTCAAGTGTGTGATCAGACCAGTGCTTAAGTGTGGACTAGAAGTAATGCCTCTGGAAATAGCAGAAGGGTTTGCGCTAATGGCAATAGAAAGGAGGATGTTTTGGTGGATGATAGATGTATCTCTTTGGGAACATCATACCAATGAAGATATATGTGCGTTTGTAAAGGTTACCAACATTCAAGAAAAGGCAAGGGAAGTTAGAGTGAGGTGGTTAAGGCATGTTATGAGGATGGAAGGTGAGGCAATGGTTAAGGCAACTTTCTTTGGTGAGGTAGAAGGGAAGACAACAGATGCACTGGAGAAGTATAGTCAGGAGAGACATGGAAGTTAGGTTGACAATTGAAGACATAAAGGACAGAGGAAAGTGGAGGAGACTGAGTCAAGAGACCAACCCAGTCTCGCTCATTGGAAAACCCCAAGAGGAGAAGAAAAACAGGAAGATAAATATGGATTCTCATGGGAGAAAGAGAACTTTGAAGCTGCAGAAGTATTGTCTATTAGAATTGAGAAAGATATGGTTAAGGAAGCTGTGAGTAAGATCAAGGTTAGACTACAGAACCCTCAGGTATTGTTGCAGAAATGAAAAGGCAATGAGATGAATACAAAACTGAGAAATCAAATTATAGAAGAAGGTCTTATTCCTGAAGACTTGAAGACTAGTACAATTGTGAACTGTTGCTGAGGTGAAGCTTTCAATAGAGATAATTACAGGAGCTTAAGTTGATGGATCATGTCCTGAAAGTGGTTAAGAGAACTGTAGTAGTACTAGTAGTAGTACTAGTAATACTACTACTACTACTACTACTACTACTACTACTACTACTACTACTACTACTACTTATCATTTCTACTCCATCATTCACTTGCATGGAGTTGGAGCACCATTCATTGTGTCAGTTGAGGCTTGATGGGATCTTGTAACTGATCATCATCATCATCATCATATTCGGTTTAACGTCCGTTTTACATGCTAGCATGTGTTGGACAGTGGAATGTGCTTGACTTAGTTGCATGCTACTAATTGAACAGATCATCCCATGATTTCTGTGGTTCAGACAGGACAGAATTTCTTTAGATAGTGGCCAGGGCTTACTTTTGTAGGTCTGTCATAACTTCAACCTCATCACTCTCTATTTCTATCACATCAGGGATGGGATTGGAGGCACCTCAATAGTTAAGGAGGACTTGCATGTGGAGCCTTTAACAGAATTTTATTTTTCTTTGATTCCTGTACAGTGCTTGTACACCCCTTTCCCATAAGATTGAGTTTGCACCCACACCTACCCAACACACATGACAAGGGTATTTGACTGACTTGACCTTGTTTTTGGTGCACCTAGGGATTATGATGTCCTCCCAACATTAATGCTGGGAGGACATCATAAGAGCAAGTTTATTTTGTTTTTTTAAAGAGCAGGTTGGAGGAATGTTCCCTTTCCTCCAACCTGTTCTTTCATTTCTTCAGCTTTTCCTTGAGTGTTTTAGTGACATTGTCCACAACTCCCATGGGAACCCAACACTGAACTTGCAACATAGAGCTTCCATAACAATTATGAACAAAAGAGGAGATGACACAGAACCTTGGTGAATGCCAACTGAGATATCAATTTGTTCACTGTAGCTGGCATGGGCTATAATCTTTGATTGAGCAGGTTTTTATTAGAGCTATTCACTATATACAGGAAAACTTATAAAGGCTTATAAGCAGGCTTATAAAGGGTACCCTTGGTTAGATAAGTGGGTATTTACAGCTGAAATTTTAGTCTTCACATGCAAATTTGTCACACTTCAATCACTGCAGTATGAGAAGAACATTGGCACTGCAAATAACTGGGGCATGCATGCACACACACACACACACACACACACACATACATACACACAAGCACACCAAGCAGATCCCCAAAAGGGATCTCTGTTATCTCATTCATTGAGATTCAATCTCAAAGATATCAAAACCAGTTTGATTCGAACTGTAGGGAGGAAATGACAGGACATGTTAATCACTATACAAATAGAACATACTTACTAAAAGTGCCATCCATAAAGAGGGTGCCCTTTGCACATTTGCACATATGATTGTTTCAACAAATATGATCTTTTTAACTCCTTGTTTTTTCCCCATTTGTCTCACTTGGGTTCTCAGACCAATTATATATGTGATTATATCCATCAATACCCCTTCATTTCTACTGTATATCAACTACAAGGTGGATTAAATTGATGTGGAAAAATGTACCAAGGTTTACCACTGGCCTCTGTGCATGAGGCCTTAAGTCATTTTTTTCTCTTGGTCATTTTTAGCCCATATTCTGTGCAACTATTTACCCCTTATTGATACAGAATATAACCATGATCACAAATTATTATATTTCTGTCAAAAGTTGTTATCAGTTTGGTAACAAGGTCAGTTAAAGTCATACTTTGTCTACGAGTGTCATATTTCAGTAACCTAAAGAATTAACCCCCAGAGCAGAAAATTATGCACCCATAGTAAATATGTGTATATGTTTTATTTAAAGTATATACATATCTGTATACTAATGTTATAGTTTTTCAAACAAATCAGCCACTTACCAATGAATGATTTAATTTTACAGGTGATTTAGGTATGGCCGCCAGTACCCAACTTCTTGGCAGGGTTGCAGTTGTCACAGGTATGCTAAATTTTCAAATTGTCAGTAAGTCTGTTTCATCTTGTTTGTTTTATTCTAGTGTTTAGTGGGTTTAGTTTGTGTAGCTGATTTTGACATCGTATGAGAGAGACACGGCTAAGGTGGTATGGACATGTGCAAAGGAGGGAGGAGGATCACATTGCTAAACAGATGCTGAACATAAAGCTGCCTGATAGGAGAAAGCAGGTAAGGCCAAGGAGGAGATGGAAAGACTGTGTGGGAGATGATATGAGGGAACTTGGGTTGACCAACCAAGACACATATAATAGACTCAAGTGGAAGAAGTCAATTCACTGTGGCGACCCCTGAAAAGGGAAACGCCGAAAGAAGGAGAAGAAGTGTGTGTAGCTGACTGTAAGTGGCACTGTACATGGCCTTTTTATTTCTTTGTATTCTAATATTTTGATAAATGTTGAGGTTTTTTACTTGGGTTTGATCTGTTTATATTCAATAGTTGTTTAAAGAATCAAGAATTTGTTGAAAAGTCTTACAATTTCAGCAAATATTTGGTTTTTGTTGCCTCTTCTACAACTTCAATTTTGTACCCTGGGAGTTCCTTTGCTTGTAAATATGTTTTCTCTTGATTAAGCATGAATTATCAGAATTTTAAAAGTCCAATGAAATGGTCTAGGTGGAGAGAATTTAGAATCATAAAAATATAAGTTAATCATTAGGGGTTTTTTTGTACAAGTGGAAGTTATAGTTACAAAAATTATTGTATGGCTTGATAATAAAGAACATGAATGATACTATATTTGTTAAGAAGATCTTGAATTTAAAGCTGAAGGTAGAAGGGGAAGAGGCCATCTACAAAACAATAATCTGATTTAATAAATCATGCTTTTAGGAAAACATGATTAAATCTGGCAGATGCAGGAAGCATTAATTCCCACCATTTAAGCCTGTGGCAAACTGTATTTTAGTTGTTGAAGAAGTCACTAAAGTAATCAAGCTGCTGTTTCTTGTCTTGATATCCAATAATCTATTTCTTGGATGGTGTGGTAAGCTTCATACATATGATTGGCATAGGTGCTGGAAAACTGTAGTGTACAATTACTTTGTTATCATCATATAGCTTAAAATAATAAAATTTTCTTTTATCAGGTGAAGTATTTTTAGTTCATATTTATTTGTTAATTTGGCCATGGCAGGTGATGTCAACATGAGTTATAAGAGCAGTTGTCACATGGTAACAATGTCAGGCCATTTCTTTATTGATGTACTGCCCATTCCATACAGTTTTAAATCATCAAGAAAGGGTAGATGTTGTGACTTGCTCTTTTTTCAAAATGCCTACCATTTGGTTGATTTTAGAGGAAGTGATAAAGGATTTAGGGCCAAAACAGAGAACATAAAAGACAGGCAATCACCTTGATAAATCCTTTCCCATACTATTGAGATTCATTTTGTTCTATTAGATGTAGCATTGTATCTCATGACCTTGTTAGATGTTTTTTCACTTTAAGCAGGAGATTTGATATCTTGCCACTTTGAATGAATCTAGAAGCCACACGAGTGGAACAGAACCAAAAGCCTTGTGATAATATAAGCAAAAAGTTATGAAGTTTCAAAATAAGTTAATTTTTTAAAGATTTTTTTATTTTATTTTCATTTATAATAGTAGTTGTCGCTTGAACTTTCCTCTTTCAAGCTGCTTGTTCTGATGTTATGACTTTGTATGTACATGGTCAGTTAGAAACAGGATTAAGCAGGATTTTTAGAGCTAATACACAGTATTCAAGCATGCTGTGGGTTTATGGTTTTTGGCATCTGCTGTTTTCTCATTTTTGGTAGTAGAACAACCATAAAGGTAACAGTAACTCAGCATGTAACTGCAATTGAAAGAACCTGACTTAATGATTTTAGTGAAAAGTCGAGATTTTTGAACCAATAACAGCTGATAAGGTCTCTCCTGGAGCATTTTTTTTATTTGAAGTATTTTGAAAACTGTCTGTAATCCACAAAGACAAACTTGATATTCCTCTTGATATCCAGTTGGTTTTGTTTCTCAAAAATTCACTCAGTTATACCTAAGATTGGCATAATGGCAAGTACTGCAAAATTATAGTCTGCAATTACTTTGTTATCATCAGGTTGTTCAATTTTTCTTAGTTTGTTTGGCCATGGAAAGCTATGTTTTTGTCAGTTGTTAAATATTTGTAAGAGTCTCCATCAGGTATAGCCTGGATAGACAAGTGGTTTATGACCATTGGCTCTGATCTTACAATCTTCTTCACCATATGATGGTATGTACATTTGCCCATGCGAAATTTCATAGATGTATTTTTAGAAAATGTTGGGACAGTGTCAAATTGTTTATTTACTGTGGTCATATTCACAGCATTCAGTTTCAAAAAACTTAATTTAAAAGTAAGAATTTGAGCTTTAATATTCTTGCTCCAGCCTACAGTCCCTTCTTCTTAATTCAAGCAAACTCGAACTGTGCTGATTAGTTCTGTCCATGTGTCTCTATCCTCCATGCAGTTCTCGATGTCTTCTTGGTCCATGTTTCTGTCTACAGTGTCAACCCAATGTTAATAATAATAGTTTAAAAATTAATCCTTGTTATAGATATTATTTGCATTCTTTGAATATGATATAATGAAATTGATTTATTCAATGTGATTTCATAGGTTTCTTTAAGAACTATCCAAGTCCTATTAAGATTGGAGTTATTTTTAGAAATTGTATGCTGGATACAAGTTTAAAATTAGTCAAGAATACAGTTATTATACAGTGTCCCAACAACTATGGATAGATGAGGTCGGGTGATGGATACATTCCCTGCAAATTTTGAGCTCATGGATAAGACATAATACGTTTTTTGTTAGTTTTGTTGACAAGGCTTGTGTCTATAGAGCAATTCAAAGCTAGAATAAGTATGCTTTGATATAACTTATTTCTTGTTAGCATCTTCAGTTGGAAAATGCCCTGTTTATAATAGGTTGGGTAGGTATGAAAGTAAGAGGAGAGTGCAGGTTAGTATAGATAGTTGGAGGAAGGTAACAGTTGTATGTTATGATAGGAAAATATCACCACTGATGAAGGGAAAAGTTTACAAGACGACAGTGGACCCAACTCTATTATATGGTCTGGAAACTGTTGCTACCACCCTTTGACAAGAAGCAGAGCAAGAAGTGGCTGAATTGCACCTGATGGGGTGTTCACTAGATGTGATGCAAATATACAGAATTCGTAATGACCACATACAAGAAATATCCCATATCAGGAGACTGAGAGACAAAATGAATGAGTCAAGACTTTGCTGGTATGGGCACATAGCAAGGTGAGATGCAGACCATGTAGGATGGAGGGTACTGAGTTATGAAGTCCTGGGTGGGAGGCAAAGAGGGAGACCAATGAAAAGGTGGAAGGAAGTGATTGACAGTGATCTGGAGGCTGTTAGTTTAAGGGGTGCTGATGTGATGAACAGAACAGGGTGAAGATGGCTGGTCTGCTGTGGCAACCCCTAACAGGATATAGCCAAAAGGTAAAGAAGAAGGTAAGTAAGTAAGTAACTTTGTAAAGAGAAAAACGTTTACACACAGCTATGTGTAACAGGTAAATAACAAAAAACACTCTTGCATTACTTATCACATCAAAATTTCTTGTTTTTAATGAACAGGCGGTGCTGCAATAACCTGATTTTGATTGATTTATTTTTTATGTAGGAGCTGCTAGTGGTATAGGCAAGGCTACATCTATCTTGTTTGCAAAGGAAGGTTGCAATGTGGCACTGTTGGACAAATCAGTTGATAAAGTTAACGAACTGGTGGATCAACTGCAAAATCAAAACCCTGATGGCATTTTTGTAGGCATTGGAATGGATGTTTCCTTAAAAAAAGATGTACAAACTGCTGTGGAGAAGTTACCAAATGCAAGTAATCTAATAAACAATTGTTGTTTGATCACACCTTCAGTGGCCCTCCTGGGGCCCAAGTCATCTCCCATAAACATAGAAATTGAGTGATGATTAATCAGTTGTTTAAGTACGCTATATAATAAAAGATGTGTTGGAGCTTGATTGTGTCATTACTCAAGCTTTTTCTGAGCTATATTTTTAAGATATTTCACTCAGTGTCCGGCTACTAGAACTGATTTAGTAGAGTCACGACTTGGTTCAAGCAATGGCACCATTCCTGAAACAATCCCTGTCGTCACATAGATCTGTGCACTGGAAATATAACACAGCAGTACTAAGTCTCTTCTTGTGCCTGACCCTGGGAAAAGTATCTCTCAATACATAGCTCACAAAAAGTTTATAACTCATTACATGATAAGGCTTCCACATCTCTGAGTTCCATAGCATCCATAAAGTCACGAATTCTCAATAACTAAAAAAGTGGTGGCAAAAGTTTCCACTATAAAGTTCTCCCAATAGTAGGCATCATCAACAGCCTTTGATAATCACCTCCAGTTCCTGGATTTTATATGTAACTTAGTCTTGAAGCCTGTTGAAACTGTTTCTGATGACAGGAGATTGGGCACAGGCAGATATTGCTGGTTAATACAAGTTGCTTCAGGTAGATCTTAATCATCTGCCTGTGTGAGCAGCATATCTTGGAGAAGTAAAACCCCTATTTCAAATCCATTTCTCACAGTAATAACATTGTAGGTGTAGATAGACTTAGGTATTGATTGGGCATGAGACAATGGGTACTTATGGGCAAGCTACATCCCAGGTCTGCCCATGGTCTTGTTTCAATCCCAGGCCATTGGATGCTGGCTGTAGACTATATGGTTTCATTTTAAGTCAGTTTCTAGATTAGGTTTGCATGCACTGTATTGCTGTGATTATGATCTCTCATGTTTAAGCCAAAGGAATAGCAGTTTACTGTTGGCTGCATTTTGTAACCCTTAATATAGGAGCCCAAAGTCTTTGATAGCACTCAATGAGACTACTCCACCAACAACTGCATGATACTAGAGCAGATGTCATGTGATGAGTCTATCAAGATTCGACGTTTATTGCTAAGCCTTGGCTGGAGATTAGTCCAGTAACAGGGGCATATGCTGTGGGTCTTGCTTTACTGGTGGCTGGGTCTTCTAGTCAGTAACTATTCACCTCTGTAAGATTCCAGCATCTCCACAAGAGCCTGTGTTTGGCCAAGAGTTGGTCAATTGGTCATTCTGTTGGTCGGCCAATAGGTTGGTAATGCTGTTATCAAAATATAAGGAATAGGCTTAGATGTTTACTTAATATAAATATCTTAATGAAACTGGTATAATTTTCCACTAAACAGTCCAGACGTGGTACTAGAAGAAGAAATCCAGGGATTCCAAGACTTGCCATTTACCAGATATTCCCAAGCATTTACAATAAAGTTACAAATATTAGATAAGAAATAAAATCTGTTTTATGTGGTCATAGTATCAAGTTTGTATGTTTAGCTCTTCGAGTAGTATATCAATGCTGGTGTTCCCTAAGGGTTTATCTTAGGTCTGGCTTTATTTCTACTATTTACAAATTATCTGTCATTCTTGTGGCCTTTCATCTCTAGATAAATGTATATTATTGTATAATATTAGATGGAATAGCATATCGTCCTCTGGCTTGCTTCCTTGGTGATTGGAATCTTAATAAGTTTAAGGTTGTTTAAGATAAAATTACTGCAAACTTCCATGTAAAGGGCGCTGTTTATAAGCCTTTGTTTATGAGTCTACATATATAACCCCTGTACACAAGTCACCACTATGTTATGTACACATATCAAAGTCCTATTAAAAACGGACCTATAAAAAAACCTTCCCCTGTATAAGCCCATGGGATTATAGATATGAAAGGAAAGGGAAAACGAAAATAAGAGCCTTGTTTACTATAAGCGATGTTCAAAATAAATGGCTAACAAGATGACATTCTTTGGGTGCAGTTTAGAATTTTTTTACCGTAATCGTGTTGGTTTTCGAAATATTTACCTCTGGACTAGACTAGGTACTTAGGCGACTTTTAATCCATATGAAGTCAACCGACAATGTATGCAAGTTTGATTTGATAGGCCAGAGGACATTGGACTTAAGGTTTACTTAGAGAGTAGTGACTCCTCAGATTAACCATTAAATATACAAATATAACTTTGAAGAGGAAAAAGAAATATGTTTTGTATGAACTGGGATAACTGTAATGTTTGGGGTACTGTACTCGCCCATTTTGCTATCAGTTTAATGACATTTACATATTTGCAATTTTTAACTTTATCACAGCTATTTAACACCCAGCCTTCGATTTTGATAAATGCTGCTGGTATAACCGATGACAGATTCCTTACAAGTATGACAGAAGCTCAGTTTGATAAAGTTATCGGAGTTAATTTAAAGGTAAGTACTCTTGCTCTGAAATAACAGCTAAGATTGTTTTTTTCAAACAGCCGGAAACTCATCTATGTCATAATTGAAGTCCCTCTGTCTTATTTGCCTTTCATTCTGTTGAAAGGTGGATTTCTCGAGAATGGGTAAATGAGAATTTTGGCATAAAGTATAAAACAGATATAGTTTTTTTATATTTACAACGTACAACGCGCCTTGCGCTTTTTGGACATTTTTGAGCTGAAATTTTGTAGCGAAATGGTAAAATCAACAGCTTACCATGTGAGAGATTTGGGATTTGAGCGTCGACGACGTCTCTGCTGTTAGTGGCATACTGCTGTGGGTTTTTTATGTCATTGGAAAGCAGATTCGAAGAAAGTGAAAATGTAAATAAAGGGAATTTTTAAATCACTTTTTTACGGTCTCTGTTGGTCTGTCGTGGGCAGTGTTTTCATCATCATCATCATCATCATCATCATATTCGGTTTAACGTCCATTTTACATGCTAGCATGTGTTGGACGATTTCTTGAAATTGACTTCCAAGTTATCCTATCCTTCACCAGGTCTCTGCTGACATCTTTTTGTTTCAGATCCATCCTTATCACTTCCTCCCATGTTTTCTTCGGTCTTCCTCTGCCAGTGGTTCCTGTCATCTTGATTGTTCTGCATCTACTTGCCCAAGCATTCTTGTCCATTCTCTCCACATGACTAAACCAACGAAGCTTCCTATTCTGCATACAGCTGCCAATACTGTCCAGATTCAATCTTCTTCTGAGTTCATTGGAACTGAGCCTGTCCTTTAGACTTACGTTGCACATCCATCTTATCATTCTCATGTCATTCCGCTCCATGCGGCTGACATCTTCAGCTTTCACTGGCCAAGTTTCACTGCCATACATCATTGTGCTACGTACACATGCCTGGTAGACTCTACCTTTGGTAGGTAATGGTAGAGCTCTGCTGGTTAACAATGGCATTAGCTCCCTGAACTTACTCCATCCGCTGTTAACCTTTGCTGTTACACTTGCACCAGGTCCTCCCTCGGCTCCAAGGGTGTCACCAAGGTAGCAAAACTTCTGGACAACTTCAATTTCCTCGCCCTCCAAATACACTTTCCATAGGTCTAAGTCACAGGTTGCCTCTCCTTCTATGCACCTCTTGCAGCTAAAACGGTTACTTTCTGTCAGTTTGCCCTTTATTCCACTGCACCGTTTATGTACCCAGTGCTTGCAAGTACCAAGTTTTGCTTATGGCTATTACGATCGGCCGGCACCAGATGCCAAAGCTCACCATTTATCCAAGCTTAGGATTAACTGGATGATCTGGGCTGGGTTTATGATACACAAAAATGGTCTGCTGTAGTGGACAACGTCTTAACCTTTCTCATAAAAGACTGATCAAAGTAAACAAGGGAAAACACAAAGGGAAAAGATGAAATGAGAAAAGCAATCCATTGCACTGAAGCCTTTCTTAGGGTAAAAGAAGTATTAAAAATTATTCTTGAGAGATTGGTATGCTTTAAGGCCAACAAAAAGAAGAACCGTCAGGTTAATATATTAAAATAGGAAACACACTAATCTAGAGTATTCCCGTTTCCATCAAGTCTTAACTCACTATGAAAATCCGAATTATTTCCCAAATGATTTACAAGAAATTTTTCCGGACCCCAATGCTTTTGTTGTAAATTGAAATATGTCCTTAAGATTTAGCCTGGAAAAGCCTTGTAAAAGAGCATAAAAGCATTAATAAGCACGTGTAAACTCTTTAATGTTGTGACGTTTTCGACAACACTGAGATCATAAGAACGATGAGAACTGGCAATAGTGTATTCCTTAATGGCAAACCTGACATTACCAGGAAACCCACCTAAACCCACCTCAAATAGTTCAGTAACCTAAATACTTTCTTTTACCCTTGTTTGTGTTTTGTGATAAGTTTTGGTAGTGATGTCATTTTTTTCTTAAACTTTTTATCTTGAAGAAACTCGAATTTGACATTTTTAGAAAAATGCATCCTAGTTTGAAATTCGCTATTTATTTTGCACCAGAAAGTGATGTCGAGTAAATGATGGTTTTCTCAATATTGATAACAGGTTGTTTTTTTCTTACTACATTTTATTTTAGGGTACATACCTAATGAGCCAAGCAGTTGCAAAATTAATACAGGATAATGGTATTCCTGATGGGGCCATTGTCAATATGTCAAGTATCGTCGGTAAAGTATGATGTCGACTTTTATAGTTATTTCTGGTTTCTTACAGTTCGCTATTACCTGGTACTTACGTAAACTTCAATATTTTCCTAATTGTTTATTGTACCACGAAGAGAATTTTGTTTTGTCTTTAAACGTCCAGAAGAAATCAGATGTGAAACTTATCTTAAACTATTTATAAAATTCATGGCAATATTTTTAAGTTTTTATAACAGATAAGGTTTGCCTAAAGAATTTTGTTTCTGAGCTTTTTATCTCCATTTATAATTCTCCCTTTTTACTAACTATTGTTTATATATACTGAATTTTAATTTGAATTTATATTGGGTTCTTTTCCTTACATTATTTTTATAAGAAACAGTTGTTATTTTAAGTGATACATTTTATCCTGAAAAAAGATTATTCAATTATTGAATAAATAAATAAATAAGGAAAGGAAAGAAGATAAACAGGGGTATAGAAGAAATTGAATTCGCGTTGGTCAAACCCGTTTTCTCAACCGCCCTTTAGACCATGTCTTATCTGTGGACTCTTCTTGTTTTTCTGTAAGAGTAAATGTAATATTTTTGTTTTCTTTGATCTCTCATTCTTTGCCGATTTCTTTCACTCGTGTCAAGTGGCAATATTGGTTGCTGATAATAGAGATAAAGCGTGCCTGAAGCCATGGTATCAGTTCCCAAAGATTCCTAAAGCTCTCGCCCACTACGTTTGTTACATGTATTATTCTTTTGTGAGGTATTCAGCTCTTATTAATCCTGGATTATGCAGTTTATTTGTAAGCGGAAAGCATATGATCTTACGTCATCCGGCCGATCATGTTAAGGAAATATTCGATTGACATTTGTTTTATTAACATGTGTTGGAGTAGAAACAGACAGTCAGTTTTGGTTGTAAGGTCGTCTGAGGTTCGAGGTCAATCTTTAGTATTTCTTTTAATGAAAACCCAGTGGACAGTGTTTTGTATTGAACACGATTCTAACCAGCCCATGTGGTTTTTATTAGTCGGCTTCTTCAACTAAGTTATGTTCTTTATCAACCAAGCGATCGGCGCTACGCTCTCCATTAACTAAGGTATTAACGCCACTTTCTCTATCAATTAAGGTATTAAAGCAACGTTGTCAATTAGTTAAGCTATTGGAGCCACGTTCTCTGTCAACTAATCTGTCGGCACCACGTTATCTACCAACTTACCTCTCAGACCCACGCTTTCTGTCAGTTAGGCTAACAACACCGTGTTCTCAGTTTTTAAGCTATTGAAGCAAGGTTCTTAATCAGGTCATATTTTGCATCTTAATCTTCCACTTGGTTGCGCCACACTTTTGTTGCTGATTGGTGGAGGTTCATCCAAAAATCTCCGTATTTCCTGTTTTACCGGCGCCTTGTCATTATTTAAGTTTTGAGGTTCCAGGTGGGGCGCTAATTATCAGGTGCCTTTCATTTCAAACGTTTTTAAAAGAGAAAGCAAAATGAAACAATATGAAAACTGGATTTTTTTCCAAATAACGTGCGTGAAAGTCGATAAAATGAAGAGGTTGTTTGGATGACTTTTTTTATGACTATTAACCAACACCATTAACTTGTACACTACCTCCTTTTGACACAGTCCTTAATAGAGGAAATAGGGTTTTGACCTGAGTCTTTTCAAAATCAACCATTTCCTTTTTAAGCCAAAAGCATTAAATACTCGCAGAAGGAAGAATAAGGAAATTTTGAAGTTAATATTGACCCATTTGTTGTTAGGAAGGTTTTTTTGTCGATGGGATTTTTTTCCAAGAGTGACTTTGTTTTTAAGAAAACAGGTTTGAAACTTTCCGTCCCATTTTTGGGGTTGTTAGCAGAATTTTTTGTTTTTAACATCGCGCATATTTTTTTTGGTTTTTGCTTTTGTTGCACATTGTGGATAGTTTGAAATACTGATCGCACAAAAAAGATTCTAGACACACATTGGACAGAGGGAAACAGGGTACAAGGTGTGTCTTTTTTCTGATGAATAGCAAAGAAAACTTTATTATTGGCTTAGAATTTCTAGGAAAATAAATTGACTCTTCAAAGACGCCTGTGCAGTACATATTTGAGTTGGCCAAGATTAATCAGTAACAAATCATCTCCATACATTAACTTCAGTGCATTTTCAACCCCCGGGTCACAGTAGAAAAATACGGGCGTCTACAGGGGTCATTTTTTGAGCCTGGATTCTGGAGATTAAATGTAGGTCAAGCAGTAACTCGACATGTGATGTTCCAAGGAAAGTAACCCGAATCCTCTCTTTTGCTTGGCTGAAAATGGGAAAACAAAACATTTGTATCACTTGTGCTCTAAATAAATTACTGAGTCTGTGGATTTGGATTTCAAATGTTTTAGATACTGTCCAATATTAAGAGTAAATTGGTTAGTGCTGGTCCAAACAAATTTATTGCAGAACTTTGGCAAACTTTATTCCCTTGACAACGCTGTTAAAAAGAAGTTGTTTTTGCTATTGCCCTTGAACAAGCATTGGTTGTTACAAAAATGGTGGTAATTTAGGTTAATCGGCTATTTTGAGACGATTTCTTGCAAGTTTAAAGACAATCAGAAATTCTATTTATGGCAAAAAAAATATTCACTTTTAGGTTGGAAACATTGGTCAAGTAAATTATGCTGCTTCTAAAGCTGGAGTTATTGGATTGACAAAGTCCTGTGCACAAGAGCTTGCCAGGTACACAAGCATTTTTCTTTACCGTTGCTTCGCCCTATCTTCCCCTCCCACCCTATCTTCCCCTCCCACCATCCCCTCCTTTCCCTGTGCCTGGATCTGGATAGAAAGCATTCAGTCACTTTCCTACTACAGTTTCAATAAAGGTTTTCTTTGTTCCCTTTGCACTTAAGACCGGACAGTTTTGAGTCTAAACAAGCAGTAAAGGAGATTGACAGTTTGAAGGACCCGTGGTGATTTGTGGTTAAGAAAGCTGATGACGATGAACCGAGCACTTCACCTAAAAGTAGATGTGGATAGACTGTGTGTGAGTAGAATTGAGGGAGGTAGAGGAATGGTATCGAACGAGGAATGTGTGAGGACTGAGGGGTACAGTTTGTCGGATTACATAAAGAGAACAACGATGAATGACGACTCAGTGGTGGAGAGGTTTGTGAAAGAAAGAACTGCGACAGAGCTTAAGAAGGAAAAAGTGGCCGAGAGGATAGAAGGATGGAAAGAGAAACCTCTGCATGGTCAGTACCCCAAGAAAGTACAGGAAAATGAAATATTTTCTTGGAATTGTTTGAAAGCTGGATGAATGAAAAAAGAAACCCAAGGACTACTGCCCAAGATCAATCACTCCCAACGAGGAATTATAAAGTGAAGATAATGAAAGAACAGGGAAGTAAAATGTGTCGGATGTGTGGTGCAAGGGAGGAGACGGTGATGCACATACTAGGTGAATGTGAGAAGCTGGCACATGGTCAATTTAAGAAGAGACATCACCGTGTTGCTTCGATCATCCATTGGGAACTGTGTGAACTCCATGGATTCCAGAGGAGCAAAAACTGGTTTGACCACCGAGCTGAGCCAGTGTTGGAGANTTCTTGGAATTGTTTGAAAGCTGGATGAATGAAAAAAGAAACCCAAGGACTACTGCCCAAGATCAATCACTCCCAACGAGGAATTATAAAGTGAAGATAATGAAAGAACAGGGAAGTAAAATGTGTCGGATGTGTGGTGCAAGGGAGGAGACGGTGATGCACATACTAGGTGAATGTGAGAAGCTGGCACATGGTCAATTTAAGAAGAGACATCACCGTGTTGCTTCGATCATCCATTGGGAACTGTGTGAACTCCATGGATTCCAGAGGAGCAAAAACTGGTTTGACCACCGAGCTGAGCCAGTGTTGGAGAATGATAAAGTTAAAATCTTGTGAATTTCAACAAACACACTTACAGGGTAATTGAAGCTCGGAGGCCTGATATTGTGGTGGTTGACAAGATCAACTCGGAAACGACAATCATAGACATCGCTGTCCCTGGAGATTTTCGGGTCAAAGAGAATGAATCCGAGAAGATAACCTGCACGTGGAAGACATCTACCAAAGTGACCCCCATAGTGATAGGAGGTCTTGGAGCCAAATACAGAATTAAGGAATGGATTGCTCTACTTGGAGTTGACACAAAGAAATTTGGACTAATTCGGCAGACGGCACTGTTGGGTTCGGTCAACACCATAAGAAAGGTGCTATCCATCCCAACCTAGAGGAACTAGGTCTATGGTAGAAAGACAAATCAGCTACTACTGTGCTGTGTTATTTATTTTATAGTGTAATAATACTACGAAAAGGTTATAAAGACTGTTGTCGGAGTGGCTAAGGAGAATGAGCACCCAAAACCTAAAAAATGCTCCATACGGTAAGCGGAATATATAGCTTCTGACAGTCAAGTCCAGCTCCTGCCCTTTTCGTGACAGAATTGTTTTAGGAGAAAGGGGAAAAGGCGAGAGTTAATGGCACCTTTAAATAACCAGTGCTCCAGGCAGGTTGGATCGTTAGCTTGGGCCAGCAACCAGCCTAGGAGAAGGTAAACTCTGACCACAAACCAGAGCAGATGGGGCCCTTTTGCCATGGATGGCAACCTTTCTAGTGAAGGATACAAAGGCAATTATACTCGCAACTCAATCGTTCCGAGGAGTAAATGGTCGCTGCGTTTTGAGGTCAAGAACGATATCTAGTCACATCTAGTGAGAAGTTTGAATAGAAGCTTTACCCAGAGTGCAAGGCAACTTTGGATGGACTGTTACCCCGTGTGTATGTCAAAAACGTTATAAGACTTTGATTATTTTCAAATTCAACCAAAAACTAATTACATCGATGGAGTACTTCAGAGACAAACTGTAGCAAATATAATAAATGGTGACTCATGAAGAAGCTTCAACTAAAGGAGGAGAAGAGATTTTTAGTCAAGATTAATGAAGAGGAAAGAAGGAGAGGTGAAGGACTTATGGAATAGATGAGAAGATAATGGGATAAGCAATTTCCAGAAAAAAACAAGAATATCAAATTTAGGATCGATGATTCTAATTGAACATTGGGGATAAAAGTAAACTTGATTAAAATTGATAAAAATGAGAGAGAGAAAGAAAGAAGGAAAGAAAGTGTTTTTATGCAACATGTCAAGGAGGCATGGGATGAAAGATAAAATAATAAACGAATTACACACAGTGCTTCAGGCATAGTGCTGCAGGATTTAAGATAAAGCGATGGTGAATCATATTGAAGTGAGGGAAGGGCAAGATGTGATAGAAAAAAAATACTCAAAAAAGAAGTGAACAGAAGGCAGAGAATGTTGAACAAAAGATAGATAATAAAAGTGTTAAGAGAGAAGAAAGGGAGCAGGGAGAAAGAATCTTAACGAGAGTAGAAACCGAACAGAAGAGAGTACTAGATAATGAGAACAAAGACAAAAGAGAAATGAGAACACGAACTTTGAACAACTTTTACACGCTAACTACTAAAAAAATAGAGAAAATTGAAGAAAGAGAGATTGATGAAAATTAACGCAAAACTGAGAAAAGAGGAGATAGCACGAACAAAAGAATATTAGCAACATACTTTAAAGGAATTGATGGTATGTGAAAGGTAATTGATGCAGTAAATGCAATGGCAAGAACAATTGAGAAAAGACTAGGAATGAAACGAGAGGGGGGAAAGAGTAGGAAATACAACAGCAGCAACCATAATAATAATAATAATAATAAAGATGTTTTAATTAAGATGAATATCGCACACACTTGGGTATGATGCATGCACCCAACTTACCCTTATCGGGCAGGGAGTCGGATGGGTTTTCCCCTGAGTCCCCCGTGGGCTCGTTTTGCTCCACCACTCAATAATAATAATAATAATAATAATAATAATAATAATAGAGAAAATAGAAGAATTAGGAAATTAGAAACTAAATAAAAAGATATAAGACAGTAGCAAGAATACCAAATGAATTACATCGAAGGAGGATCAGACGAAAAGCAACTAAAAAAAAAGAAGATCCTTGGAAAGTTGAAAGAATCAGCCCAGAACTAACTGGTTAAAAAAGAACAACTGCTGAAGGAGAAAGAGAAATGGCTGGAAGAGTTAAGATATTTGAAAGCAAAGTTAGAAAGAATCAAAGTAAAGGATGGAAAGATAAGGGATAATAGCATGTTTAGGGAGGATCAAAGACTATTTTACAGAGATATTGAATCAGAACAAGAAAGGAAAGCAAAAATTCCAGAAATTCAAAAGTTTGTGCAATTTTGGGTGGGTATTTGGAAATATGAAAATGTGGCACCTTACAAGGAATGGATGAGGATAGTGGCACAGAAGATTAGGGAAAGGGGAACATAAATAAATGAATTAGAAATCACTGAGAAAGGTTTATACGAAATAGTGAGAAAGAGAAAGAACTGGTCGGTGCCACTTGCAAGCCTACCCCGAGGGTTTAAGGTACCAGGTTGACATCTGGCGGGTGCAGTGTGTCTTATGGCCAGGGAGGGATCTTTAGCTTCTGGTAGCAACCTTCCTACAGATGGTGTTTTGATCAAAATACCGTTGGTTGTCTAGCGTAAAATTAACAAAACCTCAATTTAGTGAAAAATGTTCAATCATTATGATTCAGATAATTGCATTAATGAGACTGGAACTTTGTGTGAGGGTTTCTCGCTCGACAGGTGTTCTCCGGCACAACAGCGGGAAGAAGTGGTCTAAGGAAACAGATATAGTAGCAATGGAGTGTTATTTTCGATCAAACCCTGTCGATGAAAATGGAGTATCGATAAGAAGATATAGGCAGAGATTGCACAGGGAATGGCGAGAAAGACGTCCATTTGAAGCAAATGTACAGCAGATTTCCGACCAGGCAAGATTGATTAGAAAGAACGGCTGGCTGGCAGAGTTAGAGCTTAAAATTATAAAAAGATCTGTCGAATAGTGTGGTTGAGAGTAAGGGTGTTATAAACCATGAAAATGTTAGAGAAGTTGTTACTGCTGAGGAGCCCCTTATGAAAGTAATGAATAATGTAAATGAGATCGAGCAAAATGACAAGGCTGAACCAACTATTTCAGTTGAAGATTGTACCGAAGAAGAAAGAGCCATTTTATATGAATTAAAAGAAATATTTGACTCCAAAGAAAAGAATGATGAAATAATATTTTTTTTTAAATTGACTTTAAGAGATTCGATAACACTGTCAAAAAGGTTAATATGGTTTTACAATATTTCCGAACTTCTAGCATCACAGAAACTAACAACCTTATTATGGCTGTTTCTGCATGGGTTTCAAGACAGGTTTTAGAAAAAGCAAAAGAAACAAAAATTCAAGTAAATCCCCATGGTGGAAAAGAAGAATAGAAGATGATATTAAAGACCTTCAGAAGAACATAAATTTACTATCAAGGTACAAAAGTGGTGAATTAAAATGTAAAAGGAAGATTGATAAATTTTTCCCGAAAATATTAAATTTCACGGAAAGGGCTAGAGCTGATATCGATGAACTTGAACAAAGAGTTCTAGCAAAGATGGCAAAGCTGAATAGGTATAATGAGAGGTTTCAGCAATTTTAACAAAATAGATTATGAAGAGAGTAGAGAATTCTGAAGTGGAATATGAAGTGAAAATAAAGAGGATAACAGAAATTCTGATTGTCTGATAACATTATTACAAGTATTGAAGCAAAGTCAGAAGATTCTAAACTGTAAAGCTCCTGGAAGAGATGGAGTCCAGGGATATTGGATCAAGAGATTATCTTCCTTACACGAGAGAATAGCTTACCAAATAGATGAGATTTTAACAGACAACCAAAAACTTCCTGTGTTGTTAACGTGTGAAAGGACAATTTTATATCAAAAGGATATGGCTAAAGGAAATATCGTAGATAACTACCCTGTCTTCTCATTATGTGGAAACTGGTAACAGGGATTATGTCCGATCATCTTTACAACTTCCTGGAGGAAGAAAGTACACTGTCGGATGGGCAGAAATGGTGTAAACAGAAGTGCAGAGGGACAAAGGACCCACATATGATAGACCCATATTAAAGGAGTGTAAAAGAAGGAGAAAAATTTAGCAAAGGCATGGATTGATTTGCGCAAAGAATATGATCTGACCCCCCAGAGCTTGACTGAGGAGTTTTTAGATTTATTCGGAGCTGATGACAATATGAAAAAGCTACTAGTATGTAGCATAAAGAACTGAAAATTAGAACTGACCGCTTGTGGTACGACGCTTGGTAATGTCACCAGCAGAAGAGGTATTTTCCAAGGTGACAATCTCTCACCACTTCTATTTTTTATGTCTAGTACGAATTACACTGATTTTAAGGCAAGTGAAAATACATTATGAATTAGAAGACAGCAATACAAAGCTTAATCATTTGCTCGTCATAGATGACATAATATTGTTTGCCAAAACTGAAAACCAAATTGATTCTTTATTAAAAACTGCGCATGTTCAGAAAAGACAAAGGAATGGGATTTTGGAATTAAGAAATGTGGTTTACTCGGAGATTTAAAAGGGATAAAAGTAACTGATGTCAAACCTGATGGAAGTCTGGTAAAAACTATCGAAGTGGAAGGATATAAATAGAAATGTGCAAAAGCGGCAGGTCTGAAAGGAAGTTCTTTAGTAGTGCACGGGGGAAGCCAGCAAACCATTATATCGACGCAGAGGAGATTAAAAGCCTTCAGTATCTAATAAATGTTTATAAATATAAGATGTTGTGTTGTGGTATGTTTTTCTTGGCTACTGGAACGTTTCATTACATCGCGAATAGATGAGAAGTTGAAAGTCACAAAGAACGGAATGAAAATCGTGCGATGGAAAATGCAAAATTAAAACCAGGAACAATAAGACATCATTTTTGCGAAAAGCATGTTTACAATCATATGAGTTGTGATTTTGGAGACGAATTCTAAAGATCAGCCGGAGTGGGGAAGTAATGGAGTGTTGAGAATAGTTGGGGAATTAAGAAAAGCGGGATTGGACATGTTTCCAAGGACGAAGCATACTTAGACACAACACATTCACTCACATGATACGTAATCAGACATGAAGTCAATTGCAGCCGATAATGGAAGAGCATGTAGAAAGAAGCAAAGATTTAAGTATAGAAAAGAACGAACACGCTGGGAATGATTAAGGAATAAATTATAAAGATCTACATGGAAAGGTGTGACTAGCCTGTCTTATTCATTAGAACTATCATTGACAGAATACAAAAGAAAAAGATCTGGACAGCATGGTTTCTTTTTTATTTCATATTTGCACATCGTCTTGTTTTGTTGTTGTATTTACACTTCACACTTCTCTGGTGTTTGTTTTTCTGCCCCAGTAAACTCAAGCTTTATGGTTTTTTTTATTTTTGTCCATTTTAGATTTGGCATAAGATGTAATGCCGTTTTGCCAGGATTCATTACTACTCCTATGACTCAGAAAGTGCCAGAGCCAATTTTGGATAAGGTAATACATCGATCCTAATATGCTATAATTCATACGTAAACAATTAAATAGAGTGTGCTTTGCGTATTTTAGTTTCATTAGTGCCTGCTTTGCATTTTTACGCTCTGAATCGGCGTTTAGCGTCCAACGGACCGATTTCGTTACCAAACAGGGATATTGCAGTGATGTGCATTTCTGTGTACCCCTACCACACTGCAATTATTCACGAACTAAAAATGACAGCTGTAAGAATCGAACCACCCATTGAACAGATGTGCGCACACCCACCTACCTGACTGCAATTTTATTATTAGCTTTTATCGCAAAGGAAGATTGTTTGGGAAGATTACTGTTTCTAAATTGCAGTCGTTTTTAATAAGGTGATAAATTGAAACATTGATGTAACATCTTTACTGTCGTTGCTCAGACTATCTATGGATATGTCTCTGTGATCTTGGCTTAGAGCTTTACTTCATTTTATTTCATTACACAAAAGAAGAGATTAGATTGTCTACATTTTTCTACTGTGTTTATTTGGTTGGACCCGATTCATGGCTAGTTAAATCTTCAGTCAGTGGGTTGGAACCTTGAATAAATACTATTCTTTCCGATCATGCTGATAATGTTGCTATTAACAAACAACAGTTTGTAATACTAACCCCAGACCAAGATTAATAATATCATCTTGATAATTGATATTCTTCTGTTCAATCCAGTGGTTGTCAGTGGCTGACAAATAGACACCAAGGGAGCAATCGAATAATTTTTTTTAAAAAGATGAACTTGTTTATTTTATTTAATTCTTGATGACTTTGCATCAACTACCACAGTCGATAGAATCGTATGTCAAGAGAACTACTCCAACACCACATGATCATCATTTAACTATATGATTTACTCTACTGAAGAATCGCCAAATTTAGTTTTAATCTAACTAAGTGAACCATAATTTCAACTTTAATTGGGGGACGCTACTCCTTTCCTTTTAATTAATCCGTTGGTCTAGCATTTTATTAGGGATTTTAGAAGGAAGGTGTTCCTTCATCGACAGTAATATGAAATCATTTGCCTTTGAAACATCGAAACTGTGCTGATTCCAACTCAGCACACGATTCATTGCACCACAAAAGCTCTGTTCAACTATTCCAGTACCAGCTGGAAGAGTCTTTGACACTTTGAAACTTGCTCCAAATTACTCTACAGATTGTTCAATCGAACAGCCCTTTAACAACAAACAGATTGCTAGGAATAGGAGTTTTATCATCTCAAAGAGCCATAACTTGTTTTCTAAACTACATTTCAGAAGATACTTCTTCAATTGGCAGACTAATTAACTGACTATACACAGTTCCTTTTTACTACGACAGTGCTAATCTACATTTTGACAAGAAAGTTGATTTTGGAAGGAGAGCCATAGCTCTTATTTGTTTGTTTTGGATTGGTGATTTTTTTTTCGTTTGTGCTATAAGTTATTTCTGGAAGAGTGTACGATATACTGTTGATATTGATTGCTGTGCTGTAGCAAATGAATGGTTTCTTTTCTATTTGTTGTTGTTTTTTGGTTTCCTTGTCTACAAAAATTTTATTTTGCCAGTAAAAAGATGTGATCTTGTGCCAACAGTGTCCCAGTATTTCATAAATGTTGTGTCCCCATTTTGAACAGCTCCTTTGTGGTCATTTCCTCTTTTCCTGAATGAATGCTTTGATTCACCTATGTAGGAGGGAAAGTAATCCTTACAATCTACTGTTCAAACTATATTTTTCCTCTCTTTAAGTAGGACTGTGCCCTTTGGTTTTGACACTATTTGGGTTTTCTGTTGAAGGAACATTAGATATAGTGTTGCCCAAAAGTTTGTCTTAGGGCCTATGTTTAGTTTTGTTTTTGTTGCTGTTGTTGTTTTTGTTG
>RDPX01000080.1:1195157-1222372 GCA_003991215.1 Morbakka virulenta | reverse complement strand
CCGATAATACCCGCTTCTTCAATCAAAGATGTTTGAAGATGTTTATGACATTTTTGAAGACCATTTAATACGTTTTCTTTTTGAAGGTGAACACTGATGCAACAGATGGAAACCGAAGGTCCTGCCGTGCAAAAAAATCGATTGATTATAAGTTTTCCCAATACGATGAGGTAATACATAATGCAATTACTTCCGTGGGCAAGCCAGAATATCTAATAAAGCAGAGTAAAAACGGATCCGCAAACCCAAAGACATTTTATGGGCAGTCGAAGCCAAGGTCAGTACATTCAGTTTCTTTTATAAAAAATCAATATCTATGTATCTATCCATCCATCTGCCTCTCTCTCTCTCTCTCTCTCTCTCTCTCTCTCTCTCTCTCTCTTTTTCTCTCTCTCTCTCTCTCTCTCTCTTTCTGTGTGTTTGTGTGTGTGTGTGTGTGTGTGTGTGTGTGTGCGGAGTAAAATTGAGACAGGAAAAAATACAAATAAGAAGATTTTAGAAGTACAATAAAAAAATTAAATTAGAAGCACACCTCTGCACTGAAGATGGTTCCAGCCTTTATTAGGATTGAAAAAAGAGACCGGTCGGACCTCAAGGTGTTGCTATTTAGAAGAATACTAGTTTCAGATGACCCGACGTTTGTAACAATTTCAATCTTCCAACAGTTTGACTTCGCCTGTTTTGTATGCTCTTCTCCAAAGCAAGCTAGGACAAGTGAGGGTTTCGAGAAGCTTCTCAATTATTCATATTCTTTTTAGGATGGGTCTGCCCTGTGATAGGTTGCGACTCGTGTGCCAGCCCGGAAGAAGCTCATGTTATCCCGCTCTTCATGTCACTGATGCTGATTTTGCTGACGACTGCACTTTTGTCTGACAACCTTATTAATGCTCAGGCACTGCTGTCTGCCCTTGAATCAGCAGCAAATTGTACAGGGCTCTGTCTGAATGAAACTAAAACAGAGTGTATGCCAATTAATATTCGCAACAACATCAAAATTAAAACTCTTTCAAATAACATTCTCAAATGTATTGAAGACCACAAGTATCTAGGATCACACATGATAAACTCTGAAAAAGATTTTAATACCAGGAAGGGCATGACATGGACTGCATGTAACAAAATGGATAAGATCTGGTAATCCCAGCTCAACCGTAAGATTAAAACTGGAATTTTTCGGGTGATTATCAAATCCATTTTACTCTACGGATCTGAAACACGAACTCTTTTCGCTAAACAACACCACGGCCTAGATGGATGCTATACCCGTCTCCTCAGAAGAGTATTAAATCTTTCATGGAAAAAACATCCAACTCTTGAAATGATATACGGTGACCTACCTAGGATATCAACTTTAACCGAAAGGAGACGCGTCCAGTTTGCTGGACACTGTGCACGTGCCTCAGATGAACCTGTGTCGTCGTTTCTCTTGTGGAGATACCCATCATCACTCAAGTGGTCTCGGAAGCTCACCTTTCCAGAAATCATATGCAGGGACACCGCCATCCCCAAGGAAGAGCTTCTAACATCTATGACCAATAGGGTATACTGGAAAGGTGTAGTGAATTCTATCTCGGCTGAGGCCGCAAGATGATTATAATGATGTGACAGGTTGTCTTATTTCTTGACCGCGCCATTTTTGGTGACTACATTTCATCCAATGAGATTGTAACATCAAGTGCAATACAATTTTACTTAACCTTGTCAATTTACACTAAACGTGTTGATGGGATAAGACTTTGCCAAAAAAATTTAACAAAAAATGTGAGATTTGGCTTACAGAAACTTAGCTCCATAAGAATGGATAAATTGAACCCTGAATGGGAAGTGACGGACAGCAACTTGGGGGGACTGGGACCGAGAGAAAGAGAGTTTTCTTCGTAATTTTTCGTCACTCCAATGACGCAGGTGAACAAGAGCATTTGCAGTTGGTTCCCTCAGACCGTTCTCGGAGCATGTTGGTCCAAATTGGCAAAACATTTCCCATGGTTTATTTCTTCCAATAGACGAATTATATGTCGCATATATATATATATATTCCCATTACATCTCGTTAATTCTGGTATGCCTTTGCGCTCCCTTCTGTAGAAATGACTGCTTTCTATTCAGTGATGTTGATTATAATGATATGTTTCAAACCATTAGTGGAGACGTCCTTGGAGGCAGAGCTGTGCGTTGTTGAAATTGGAGTTTCGGAGGCTGTGACAAGGCTATTCCCAGAATTTTGACTTCTGGATATGTTGATAAGTTCTTCAGTCAGTTTGCTATTGTTTGGGGCTTCTTCTTTTTTTTTTATTTTTCGTGTCAGAGGGCAATCGTATTGCACGTTTAATGACCCCATTCAAACAGTTAATTCCAAGTAAAGGTGTTAATTCGAGTGTATCGGTGATGAGCTGAAAATATTTATTTTGACTTCGAGTCGATTTTGTTAGCATCACTACAACAAAGCAAACTTCATTCATGTTGAAAATGTGTAACAGAAAAGTCAAAAGATTGAAAAGATACAAAACAATTATTGTCATTGACACACGGCAACTAAGACGGTTAATAATGGACAAAATCAGTTTCATGCAGTCGATCATCGAACGATGCGTACGGAACTTGGGTAATTAAATGGTAAACAAGAGAAGAGATATATTTGTAAACTTGCCCATTTCAGAGAGAAATATTTGTTGCTGTCTATTAGGGACACGGGCCAGTTTGCTTTAGCGTAAAAGGGTCAGCTTTCCGCTTCTTTCAGCTTAGGTGAGGGCGGAAGTTGTAGTTTCCACTTACCATTTTTTTCTTTATGTAGTGCCGGAAGCTCGGTGTGTGGACCAGGGTAATAATACTTGGGGGGCAAAATAGAGAGCAGCCGCTCCTGGAAGCCAACAGAAATAGAATTCTGAGGAGAGGAAAAAGGAAAAGGCACTTTGCTGCTTTTGAAAACAACGAATACAATTAAAAACTTAAAAAGGATATTAAAAAAAACCAACTTAATGCCCTGTAACTAGCATGAAAAAGATTTTGTATATCACAAACATTCGTATCGTATGCGCCCTTCTACATGTAATAAACAAATGTACAGAAGAATATAGACTCCATGTGGATAAAGCAATTTTTTGCTTTGATATGCATCTAGTAGATAATATCTCGCGAAAATTTGGTGATGACTATGTAACTTCTTCCATTGCTACTTTCCGATACATCAGGGGCCAGCGAGACGAATCATCTCAAGAAATCGAGCACCCTCATTTGTGCCATGCTCTGCCAGTCCTCTTCTGTCCAAATTCTCCTTTAGCACGTCTCGCCATCTCAACGTCTTGCCTTCCAATGGATTTCCTTTCGTTCACTAGCTTGTCCTGGTGAAGACTATGTAACTAGGAGTATAGAGCGTACGTTATAAAGTATATTCCATCAGCTCATCTATAAAACAAAATTAGTACCTATGGCTGGACTAGGTTTATTTACTGCATTGGCTGCAGTAAAATCCTGTATAATTAAAATAAAGTAAAACGCTGTAAATCAAGTGATCTATTTCATTCAATTGAATTGAGAAATGAAAACGTAAATAAGTTATATCTTGAATAACTTCTACTTTTACTTTATTGTATCAAACATTTCTTAATTACAAGTAATTGAAAGTAGGGAGCACAAAGACATTTTGGATGACATACTACTTATCGCAGTGTTTGTTTCGTGGTTAGTATTGCGTTGATTGTAATGGGTCAAATCGCCTTTTTCATGATTTTTGTCAATGCCTTTAATTTATTAAATGTAATTTAATAGTGGTCTACCTCGTTGAATCCCGGTACTAATACCACAAGGAATGTTTTTTCTGAATGGAAAGAGTGAAACTGTGGGCTTGTATTACAACTGCAACTGTTCGTATCAGTTTCTTTCCATCTCATGACTTCACTTTATTCAATTCAAAACAGCAAGCTAGTTTAGTTATTTTTAGTTTTCTTTATAAATTGATCTGGTTTTTTGTAATTCAAACTGGGTTAAAGAACTTTGATACAGTAAATACATAAATGGTCCATACGTCAAGATCATCTGACCATATGGAAACAACGTTGATTGGAAGGAGACCCAATTCGATGATGCTAGACGATGAAGAAAAGACAAAAAGTGTTTTTAATAGACGTGTTTTTTATACCTGAATAACAAAGTGGACTAAAGAATGAAAAATGTTTTTAAGTATCAAGAACCAAGATGGTTATGCGTTGCAAATGTTGTTAATCGATATTTAGGCGATTTGTAGCGAATTTATTTATTTATTTATTTATCTATTTATTTATTTATCTATCTATTTATTTATTTATCTATTTATTTATTTACGAATATTTATACAGGATTAAAACGTTTCAATAAATGTATAATTAAAAAGTAATGTATACAAATACTGTGATCAACACGTGTCCTGTGAAAAATTGGTCGAAAAGTACAAAGAAGAGTATTATAAAAGAGTTAAATGATAATGAAACGAATCTCTCCGTTATTAGCTAACAATAATTGGAGAGGTGATGTCTTTTCCTTAACTCCAGTAAATATTTATTTGATACGAATTTGCCATTCTGCATCAAGGAAGGGGCATTCGACTCTTCTTATTGAGGATGCTACTTATTTACTTTTTTAAGATGTGTAATAGCCTCCACTAGAATTCTAGTAATGCTCGATAGTTGTCTTTTCTTGTATTGCAACTCTCTGGTACCTTTAAGAAACAATTTGTGTGGTTTTACATCGTAAACTTTGATACAGGGCAGTTTGGGTGGTTTATAGATACGCATTTGTTTTAAAAAAATACAACTTGTCTCAATTTTGTCATACATTGAGAGGGGAAAATCACGCCAAAAAGTGTACAAGGTACAAATAAAAACATATAAAAACAAAAATAGTAAAAGCAAATAAGCGTTTTGTAGAAAATTTCAGGGATGTTTTGAAGAGGATCACGAGGTATTTTTAAAATGATTTACATCCCCCTCCCCAGATTTATGAGTTTAGAAAATAAAACTTTTGTTTTTTAGACTGCTGATTATCTTGACACGTTCAGACTACCTGCCATCAAACTTTTTATAGTATAATACTTGAGAAAAATTGCCTTGGAAAAGCACTATTCGTAAGGTTTATTGTAATCTGAAGAAGCAGTCATAGGCTATTCTGCGATGTGAGGGAACGTCATTACACCCATTCTGGGATGGTTCACGTTTGTCCCTCCAAATTTTAAAGGCTATGAACGGCCCTGATTTCACTAAAATTTCTCTGATTCCAATACCCTTATGTCTCAAGTGCTACATTCTGTTTTGATTTCACTGGGGAACAATTTTTCAGTAGCTTTGAGTTGCATTGGATATTTCAACTGATTCTGAAGGAGTTTCAGGCGCTGATTTCAAATCTGAAATTAGGTTTTATCTACAAGCTCTAGTTTGTATGCAATTTGAGGTTAACAAAATTGTACGAATATGAACTTGCGTAAACCATGTACAAGCATTTTCACGTCCACATACACAGATAGATTCTAATATTTCGATCATTCTTTTTTTGTTCCAGTTCAAACATGGCTTCCATAAGGAGACATCATTACAGAAACAAGCCTGTTGCTACATATGTGGATGCTACACACTCAATCGTCTAAGATGTAACAAATCCTCCTTCGTCAAGCGTGCCTACAAGACATGTTTTGAAGTTCATCTTGGTGATCAAGACAACCAATTGGCTCCTCATGCTGTGTGTCACAATTGTGAAGAAATGCTTCGAGGCTGGACCAAAGGAAAACGCAAAGATCTGCATTTTGGAGTTCCAATTATTTGGGGTGAACCCACACACCATGTAACTGACTGTTATTTCTGCATGGTAAACACAGCGGGTATTGGGAAGAAAAACCGACATAAGATTACGTATCCGAACATTCCCTCAGCTATTCGGCCTGCTCTACACTCTGAAGACGTTCCTGTTCCAGTTTTCAAAGGCTTGCCTTTATTGGACGATAAGGACATTGAACATGATACAAGCAAGCAAGACAGTTGTGACAGTGAATTGTCAGAAAAGTGTTCACAATCAATGGACTGTTCTTCAGACACTGAACCTTTTCCCGTCCCCAAGCCTCTTCACCAGCCTCAACTGAATGATTTAGTACGAGATTTGGGTCTTTTAAAGAAATCACCAGAGGTTTTGGCATCAAAATTACAAGGCAGAAATCTTGTTGATCACTCTGTTAAAGTATCATAATTCAGAAATCGTGACCAGCTTTTTGTGACCTTCTTTTCAGACGACAGACAGTTTGTTTACTGCCATGACATTCCAGGGCTTCTCAATGAACTGGATGTACCTTACTATAGTACTGCTGGATGGAGACTCTTTTTAGACAGTTCAAAATGAAGTCTAACACATAATGGCAATGGTTATGAAGCAGTACCTGTCGGTAACTCAGTTTTTTGGGGAAGACTATGTTGATATGAAAACGGTCATGGATTTATTATAGTATCATGAGCACAATTGGATCGTTTGTGTAGACTTAAAGAAAGTCAACTTTCTTCTTGGACAACAGAAAGGTTTTACCAAGTTTTCATGTTTCCTCTGTATGTGTGACAGCCGAGCACTAGACAGACATTGGGACAGAAGGACTGGCCTATTCGTGACACTCTTGAAGCAATTATGCCAAATATCATAAAAAACCCAATTGTAGACAGAGATCAGATAATCTTTCCTCCTCTTCACATCAAATTAGGTTTCATGAAGTAATTTGTCAAGGCACTGAAAACCGAAGGTGAATGTTTCCAGCACATCATACAGCTTTACCAAGGTTATCATTTGAGAAGAACAAAGCAGGCGTGTTTGATGGCGCACAGATTCAAACCCTAATTCGTGATGATCCGTTTGTTGGTACGATGACCACTTTAGAAAAGGCAAAATGGTTGTCCTTGGAAGCAGTCGTTCAGAACNTTATTTACGAATATTTATACAGGATTAAAACGTTTCAATAAATGTATAATTAAAAAGTAATGTATACAAATACTGTGATCAACACGTGTCCTGTGAAAAATTGGTCGAAAAGTACAAAGAAGAGTATTATAAAAGAGTTAAATGATAATGAAACGAATCTCTCCGTTATTAGCTAACAATAATTGGAGAGGTGATGTCTTTTCCTTAACTCCAGTAAATATTTATTTGATACGAATTTGCCATTCTGCATCAAGGAAGGGGCATTCGACTCTTCTTATTGAGGATGCTACTTATTTACTTCTTTAAGATGTGTAATAGCCTCCACTAGAATTCTAGTAATGCTCGATAGTTGTCTTTTCTTGTATTGCAACTCTCTGGTACCTTTAAGAAACAATTTGTGTGGTTTTACATCGTAAACTTTGATACAGGGCAGTTTGGGTGGTTTATAGATACGCATTTGTTTTAAAAAAATACAACTTGTCTCAATTTTGTCATACATTGAGAGGGGAAAATCACGCCAAAAAGTGTACAAGGTACAAATAAAAACATATAAAAACAAAAATAGTAAAAGCAAATAAGCGTTTTGTAGAAAATTTCAGGGATGTTTTGAAGAGGATCACGAGGTATTTTTAAAATGATTTACATCCCCCTCCCCAGATTTATGAGTTTAGAAAATAAAACTTTTGTTTTTTAGACTGCTGATTATCTTGACACGTTCAGACTACCTGCCATCAAACTTTTTATAGTATAATACTTGAGAAAAATTGCCTTGGAAAAGCACTATTCGTAAGGTTTATTGTAATCTGAAGAAGCAGTCATAGGCTATTCTGCGATGTGAGGGAACGTCATTACACCCATTCTGGGATGGTTCACGTTTGTCCCTCCAAATTTTAAAGGCTATGAACGGCCCTGATTTCACTAAAATTTCTCTGATTCCAATACCCTTATGTCTCAAGTGCTACATTCTGTTTTGATTTCACTGGGGAACAATTTTTCAGTAGCTTTGAGTTGCATTGGATATTTCAACTGATTCTGAAGGAGTTTCAGGCGCTGATTTCAAATCTGAAATTAGGTTTTATCTACAAGCTCTAGTTTGTATGCAATTTGAGGTTAACAAAATTGTACGAATATGAACTTGCGTAAACCATGTACAAGCATTTTCACGTCCACATACACAGATAGATTCTAATATTTCGATCATTCTTTTTTTGTTCCAGTTCAAACATGGCTTCCATAAGGAGACATCATTACAGAAACAAGCCTGTTGCTACATATGTGGATGCTACACACTCAATCGTCTAAGATGTAACAAATCCTCCTTCGTCAAGCGTGCCTACAAGACATGTTTTGAAGTTCATCTTGGTGATCAAGACAAGCAATTGGCTCCTCATGCTGTGTGTCACAATTGTGAAGAAATGCTTCGAGGCTGGACCAAAGGAAAACGCAAAGATCTGCATTTTGGAGTTCCAATTATTTGGGGTGAACCCACACACCATGTAACTGACTGTTATTTCTGCATGGTAAACACAGCGGGTATTGGGAAGAAAAACCGACATAAGATTACGTATCCGAANAACAGAATTGTGCCTGATATTGCAATTTCCTATAATAATTAAAAATTAAAAAAAAAAATATATAATTTCAAATTGCATAAAATCTGTAGCTTGTAGACAAAAATCGACTTCAGATTTGAAATCTAAACACTCAAATTAACCATAGGAAAGTCTTTTTATTAATGCAACAAAATGAGTATTCCCCAGTGTTATTGCTTTCATATTTTACTTGTTCCCTCTGTGTTTTACTAGATTCGTAACATTCTAACCCTCACTGTGGCTCTTCCTCATCCATTGCAGAAATTTTATACATGCCATTGCCTACTTCCGGTCATATACTATCAATTAATGCGCACTTCCTGTCAAATACTATCAATTTAGGCTATATACTTCTTAATTCAGGCCCAGAAAATAACGCTTAACCTGGAGTCAACATTCTCTGTTCTGTTTTTAAAACAAGACATCAGAATCTTCAGCCTGCAACAAAAATTTGAAGAACTTTAATAGTTTGATTTTAACGTATGGTGAAATTCTTTCAGGTAACATTTGTTTTCAATTCACATTTTAGTGTTCTTATTTATATTCCATGGTCTTCATTATATCCTTAGTGTGTTACTTAATTTTTGCAGTTTATATTATTTATTGTTGGCATAGAATCATTTTAAATATATAAATAGATGTAAGTCGTATTGATCTTTGTTTCTCCTAAACAATTCACCATTATCTATATGTTCTCTTTTTTATCACAGTATCAACTAACGTTTGACCTTGTGTTGAAAATGCTTTAGCATTTTAATACAATCAGCCCATTTGGAAACATGATCCCCTTGTCAAAATTATTACTTTTGAGCTGCTTGTTTTTTGAAAGATCAAATAACTCTGTGTAGATGCTACTCGAGTTTATTCTTTAACAGGTACTACTGTTGAATGTCTAAGAAGAAAATCAGTAGAAGCACTGCTATGAAAATGACAAAAGACTTGAAAATCAAGAGGTTATTAATTTTTTTAGCAGTGGTTTCTTTTGGATCTTACTTCGCTTACAATTACCAGATACCCAAAGGGTCACATGTGGCTGATAATTATGAATATAAAGACGTTTACCCAGCTACCGAAGAGCAAGCTTTGAAAAACATAACATCGCCGATCAAGATATCATTAAACAGAACCACATTTAATTGGATCAATTATATCTATGAAGGGATTATTGCACTGTATATTTTGATGTCATTTTGTCGAAGACAATCGCTCGCCGTTTTATCAACATGGTTTTATATTTTTTGGTCTTTTGGATGTCTTGCAGAAATGGCGTATACAACCGCATTATTACGGATGCACTTTCTTGGACGTTTTTTATTAACTGGTGCGTGCACCATATTTAGACACATTGCTGCAGGGTTTCACCTTCATAGTCTACATCGGTACTTGCGTGACACAGCAAAGCCAAGTGGATTTGATGTTTGGTGTGGTAGACTCTTGGTTCAAAATGGACTATTTTTTCACAATGCTTGGAGCTCATTTGTCCTAATAACTGACATAGCTTACATCCTTAACAATAAATTCCAAGTTGAAAGGGTGACTTCGTGGTATGGAAGTCTCTCCATTCTTGCCATGATACTTGTTGGTTGGTTTGTGATACAGAATGCTTTGATAGAAGCGTACTGTCGTTTTCTATTTGCTGAGTATATCTGCTTTTCCATTGTATTTGTTGGATTGCTGATACAAACAAAACGAGATTTTGGAACTGAACATAACTATTTCAAGTTTTGTATTGGCTTAGTGACATTTGGTGGTCTTCTTCTATTATTACGTCTTGTGTTTATTTACAGAAAAAGAAAGGTAGGTTACAAGGCCACAACAAAGAAGAAAACTAAAGACATTGAAATGTCAAGTATGGAACAGTAACAAAGTAGTTTATTTAAAGCTCATAAAACTCAGTAGAACGGCAGATAGATACCCCTGGCTTCATTATCCAAAATTCTCAAAATCGAGGCAACTCAATCACTACTTTGGTTGCTGATCAATGTATATCTTTTAAACAATTCTAGATGTGATTGAGTTTTTTCAAAAACAAAATTCCCTGATGATTTTTCTTTTGTAAGCCATTGTTTATCGATTAATAGTTTATTCGATGATTAGATTGTTTTAAACTGAATGTTAAGATCAAAGAGTTGCATTGAGTAAATAAGATTTTTAAACCAATATTTTTAAAGATCATCTTTCTTCCCGTTCTCGTCTTCACAAGGCTGGCCTTGAGATTAGTAGCTGTCATCATCATTTTCTCTCTTGCATCATCCTCCTTCATCCCCTCTTTCTTATGTTCCCCACCACTCCCTCTCCATATTTTTGCTACTGTTACTTCTTTTCTTTTACTACTTGTCTACTGCTTTCTTCATATAATACTTGAATTCTCTATTTTCCACATGGCCCTACCACCACAGTCGGGCACCCCTCAAATTTTCCTCAATACTCTCGACTAATCTTTTAATAATATGCCTTGCACTCTTCTCAGCATCCTCATTTACAGACGAATTGTTTTTCGGTTTTCTTCAATGGTCATTTCTCTGCCCCGGTAAGTAACTAGCTGGGTCACAATGCTGTATATCTTGGCTTACAGCTTGACTGCTAGCCTTGCGTCGCACAAAAGAACCGCAAGGTTTCCTTATTTTCACCATGCTGTCCTTGCACTTGCTCCTGATGTTTTCCCACACTTTTCATGGCCTCCTGCTTTTTCTATCACAACGCCAACAAATTTGAAGTAATCGATTTGTTTGAGTCTTGTTACATATTCCTCAATGATTTATAGACTGGTCTTGCTTGCTGGTCATGACTTCTGTTTAACCTGCCCTCATCTTTATTTCCTTGTTTTCAAGAGTTGTTTGCCATTTCTTCACGCCTATTCTTAGCTTCTTCTGTGACTCCCTACCAAGAAGTTATCCTCATAGAGTGATTCCCTAGGTAATCCTTCCCTGTATTCGTTGCTAATGACGTCCAGAAAATCTACAAATAGAGGTGGGCTCAGAACTGAGCCTTGATGCACTCCTACTACAATCTCAAAGCTGTTACTGTCTCTATTTTACTCTATGTCCCTCATTTTCTTTCCCTCATACCTGTACTTTATCAGCCGCGCCCTTCTCAGGCACCATCTTCTTCTTCAGGAACCAATGTACTGGTCCTCTCGAGACTCCATCGTAAGGTTTTTCCAGACCAGCCAAAACATGGGACAGTTATTTCTCTCCTTCCAGCTTCTTCTCTTGTAGCTTTCATAATAGAAATATGCCATCCGTTGTTCTCCTACTGTGGCAGAATCCAAGCTGCATGCTATCTGTTTCCAGGAATTCGCGTACCCACCATTCTAGTATCTTTTCTATTATCTTCATTTCCTGCTCCAATAACTTAGCTCCTCTGTACTTCTTGTGTTCCAGCACGTTGGCTAAGCTTTTGAAAAAGCCTTAGCTTCCATTCCTCTGGTGTCCGCTCTTCTGTCCGAATGAGTTCAAGAGGCCGACAAATTTACTCTTCCCCTACCTTACCCAGACCGTTCAGCGTTACCGTTATGGCTTCTGATGGTTCTACTGACTTCCCTCTCTTCATCCTCCCCAGGGCTTCATCTACTTCTCGCATTGTGATGTCTGCTATTGGTCCTTTTGTGTAGTCTACAGCTTTTAGTTCCTTATGTGGATCTCCACCATTGAATAGCTGTTTGAATTACTTCCTCCATTTTGTTCATTTCCCTGATCTCTGGCATTAGACTTCCTCCCACGTTCTTTATTACCATAATGTCTCCGTTGCCCTATGTTGATCTCTCTCTAACTTGCTCTCGCTACTTTTAAAATGGTCTTTTTTTCTCTCTTTGGTATTCAGTGCCTGGAATCATTCTTATGTTCAGTCGGATCTTGCCTTTTGCACTGCTTTACAAGCGCCTTTCTTATCTTCTTTCGATGTCGCTCTGTTGGTTCCACAGTCCTAAGCTTTTTCCACTTCTTGAATGCGGTCTTTTTCTTCTGAATGCTTTCTTTGGTTTCTTTACACAATCAACATATCTCTTTGTCCTTCTTCGCCTTGCCTGTCTCTCTTCCACACTTCCTTGTCGCTGCTTTTAGTATTGTATCCCTTACCTTTCCCAGTACTCTTTCGTTGTTTTAGCTTTGAAATCTCGCATCGTATTATTCGAAGTTCATACTGGATTGTGAAATTGTGAATCACCCACGTTTCTAATTTGCAATTAAAAAAGAGATTTACATTAGGCCAGAAAAGCTAAAGTAGACTATACTATTTGTTTACCAAAGCTGTACCCAGCTAAAGCGCCGTGTTTTATTCAACAAATTTTCTTCTTCTTTTTCGGGAGCTCTGCTTTCGTTGCTAGTGCTCTCTATAATCACTTTGATCTGTGTTAACCAAAACAAAGCATGTGTCAGCTTCGATCTATCCAAGCATTCACATGTGAAGTCTATATTACCTTTGTTGTTCACGCGAACCTAATTCTTTAAAGACTTACTGTTAGCTTCCAATTTTCATATTTCCTTTCCGATAACATACCCTCCAAAAAGAGTTTTACTTCTACTCATCAATTTTACCTTAGCGCTGCCATTCTGGGGCACTATAACATTAGTGGTTTGTAATATCCAACTTACCCACAATATGTGTCTTGGGAATATTATTTTTGATGCTCCCAAACACTCTTGTATTTGCTGGTTGATGTCACAGTGTACATATCTATAAGCAAAGTAGTTTAGTAATTACCGTTTTATAGGAATATTAGATGTTTTCTCCGCTAAAATAATATTTTAATTAAAAATCAAGTATAGGAATTGCTTTACCATATTTTATTCTAATCGTCATTTTTATTTGAAGTGTGTCTCTTGTATTTTTGTAACAATACATTTGAACTTTTTCAATTTTGATGCCATTGTGATTTTTCAAACTTCAAGTAGATTGTGTAAACTTGGAACAAAATTTGTTCACTAATTTTGTGACTTTTTTTTTCATCCTAATCTTTTCAAGCTGCATTGCCTTGAGTCAATCGGGCTCGAGGGTTCTGTTACAATGAAAAATACTTTGATATCGTTTTTGTTTTATTAGTTATATTATACTTAGTTTTTATTGATACTTTATATGATAAGGTTATTCCAACTGGTGAGCCGTTAGAAAATAAAATTATATTACACTACAAAAGGCTAGGGCTTGATTCAAAAGTGACATTAAGAAGTCTAAGGAAAACATAACTTGTCCTTGAGCTTTCTAAAAAGATCAAGGTGACTATTTTTAGTTCTTTTGTTCTCAAATCCTATTTTCTTGTCACTTTTCCTTCTTCTTTTAAGATACTAATATTAATACTACTACAACTATTACTGATATTAATAGTGCTCCTACTACTACTACTATTACTACTACCAATACTACTACTATTATTACTACTACTATTACTACTGCTACTACTACTATTACTACTACTATTACTACTATTTCTACTAGTTGTACTACTTCTACTTTTTCTACTATTACTACTTCTATTACTATCACTACTACTACTACGATTTGTAATGCAGCTTCTACTACTACCAATACTACTATTATTACTATTATTACTCACCTGAAAGCTATCGATCAATACCCTTGCTATGCATCCCTTCTAAACTATATGAACACATGATAATGTCTCGTCTAGCCCCCACCACCGAGAATCAACTAAGACCAGATCAAGTAGCCTTCCGCCTTGGAAGATCATGCTGTAGCTAGGTCTTGAATCTAACTCAATTCATAGAGAATGGGTTTGAGAACAAACAAATAACAGGAGCTATGTTTGTCGACCTTACTGCAGCTTATGATACAGTTAACCACAGATCTCTCCTCTTTAAGGTGGCCCAGATGACTCAAAACTCCACCATTGTGCGTATTGTTGGATCACTCTTGGAGAACATATCTTTCTACGTGGAAATGGATGGCGGGAGGAATAGTTAAAGAAATCAGAGAAATGGCCTCCCTCAAGGCTCTGTACTAGCCCCATTATTATTCAATATTTATACAAACGACCTACCCCAACTTCAGAACACCCGGAGGTTTATATATGCTATGCTGACGATCTTTGCATAACAACACAGTCTCGATTCTTCAAGACCATCGAAGAAAGACTGACGAGGGCACTGTTATCTGTCTCAGATTACTACAAAAAATTGAAGCTTAAAGCAAATCTCACAAAAACCCAGGTATGATAAATCCATCTGAATAATCACCAGACAAATTGGAAATTGCAAATAAAATGGGAAAACAAGGATCTGGGAAATCATCTATATTCATTCTACCTTGGTGTTACCCTCGATAGAACACTAAGGTTTAGGGAGCATGTCAACAAGATGAAAAAGAAAGTGGTGACCAGAAATAATCTCCTCAGCAAAATAGCATCCACCAATTGAGGCGAAGATGCAAAAACATTGGAGCAGATTGCTATAGCACTAAGCTACTCCACCGCATAATACTGTGCTCCTGTGGGGAAATATCTAGCCATGCTAAGAAAGTGGATATGGAGCTGAATAAACCCTGCAGACTAATCACTGGTACGTTAAGATCAACACCTTTACCAGTACTATATAAACTGGCTGGGAGTGGATTCTCCCTCACAAGAAGAAAATGGGTCACCCGGAATAGAGCTAGAGCGTAAGTCGGTAGGACAAAGGATAACCTACAGAGGTCGGGTTATACAAATAGTGCAGAATGCCCATGCGGAGAGCCAAATCAAACAATGACCAACAAATTGCTCAACTGCTCATCATGACCTATTTGCTTGGACACAGACCTGAAGGCAGCAAATGACACAGCTTTGCAATGGGTAAAGAAATGGTGCGATAGAATATGATGATGATTACTATTATTACTACTTTACTACCATTTCTACTATTACTATTACTACTACTATTACTACTTCTACTACCACTTCTATTACTATCACTACTACTACTACTACTACTACTACTACTACTACTTTCACTACTTCTGCTACTAGGAGTATAAAAAGGGGAGCTCAAACATTTCACCATAATGATTGTTCAAATAGGAAAAAATGATTTTGACTTTAAACACTTAGGCTGATAATTAAAAATAAGCGAGAACCTGAGCTGCACAAGATGTAACAAGCTAATGAGTATAGACGGCTTTAAAAAGTGAGACATGCTCTTGAAAATTTGTTTCTTATGAAGAGAGCACAGAAAAATGCATAGAAAAATCCATGCCTACCTAAATACCAAATGTATTTAGGTAGGCATGGAAAGCATACTAAATGTAAAGACTGTTGGAGAAAAGGCTGAAGACAATGGAATTTTTGGTTCATGGAAGAGCTAAGAACCACTGTAAGAGTGTGGACGTTTAGGCATATGTGAGCATAACAAACTAAGGTGGCAATATGTTGATTGCAATTGTTTTAATACATGTAGGCATATGAGGCGATAACATCGCCATAAAGAGTGTAAGACATAGTCAATCTTCCAGCATATTTTGTGTCGCAAAATTCACAACAATGGCCAAAAGCTATTTTCCATCTACAACAATGGTCAAAATCTTTTAAACAAAAAAGAAACCCAAAATGAAGGTTACCTATATAAACATCTTCTTTCTGAACACACACCAGCTTACCAGACATGTTAGAGAAGTAGAGCGAGTTGGCTACTTTGGAATTCCCGATTTGTAAACCCATGGATTTAAATGGCAATTGGATCCGGCCTAATTCTCTTGGTTTGACAAAACGCTTTATGATTTGTCTTTAATATGTCATCGCTAGTCACAAAATCTTTGTGAAGCAAAAAATCTGTATAATAATATTAAACTGAGTATCATATTTACTTGGATTCAAGTTTCCTATAACTATTTTATGTTTACCGGCAGAAACCCTAGATGAGAAATAGCCTAGTTTTTTACCATTACACTAAGCAAAATTCATATTAGCTCTTTCCTTTATATTTCAGTCCACAAAGATATTCAATTACCAGCCTCCTTTCCATTGGCATTGTTTTAAAAACTACCTATTGTTGTGTGCATTACATTTATTACCAACCGCTGCATACTTGTTTGTTATACCAGAAATCAAGCAATTCCTATTTCACATGAATGTGACCAATTTTTCAAAACCACCGGTATCATGTCCGAACAATGCATTTCTAAAAGCGTTGGATCCACTAAAACCAAGCAATCTATACACTTTAAATATATTCACAATATCACTTATGTTATATGAAAGGTTAAAGACATTATCACGTGTTAAATCCTGTGCACCATTGAACAAATGTAGTAACGCTCAGAATTTTTACCACTTAAATGGTTACCATATAAATGGTTGTAATGTCACATGAGATTTATAAACGTCAAATCCTGAGAGTATTTAACCATAGAAAGTTTATATTTTTCTACTACTATTTGCAACAACATCACTATCGTTTTTCCTATCGATTTTGTAATGAAACACTGCATAACTTGTTGTGTATGTATTTACATATGTCATTATTAATGGGTTTTGTAATATTTTTAAGATATAAGTGTTCATATAATTTTTATTTTCTCTTTTAGTATAAGTCATGTTATCATCGACATTTTTTGTAGATATTTATTGTATATTTAACGGTCACTTAAATTTGTAAAAGTATTTTCTGTCATGTTAATCGACCCATTATCAGCATTTGTATTATTTCTTCGTAAAAAGTTATTATTGATGTAGGTTATTAAGGTACCATCAATATTTGTAACTAACTTATTGCATCTGACTGAACTTATCAACAGTCACTTTTAAAATCCATACAGAGTTTTTTATTAAAAAACCTTGGACCTTCTCAACAAAGGACAATTTAATTGAGATTATTTATTATTTCTGAAAGGTTTCCTTCACTACCCATTTCTTTTAAAATATACAGGCAAAGTTGTCTACACAACACTTGGTCTGCTTGTTGCAGCTGGTCAGTGTCATAAAGTATTGGTGATTTGAGATACGTAACTAATTCCACAGATGATTGCAACCCATGTCTGTCAAAAGTAATATTTGTATAGCTTTCAGAGCTTGTAGCACAGGCTTTGGTACTGGTAAAGGCCTTAGTGTTGGTACGGATCTTGGTACTTGCTTTCCCATCTAAGATATTGGTTAAGTTAGCTTTTCTAAGTTTTAAATAACCTTTACGCAGATCATTTTGAAAGAAATAAAGTTAATATTAAGCTCTCTGTTGGTGATAAAGTAAGGATCATGAAGAGACGATTTGAGAAATTACACCCCCCAAGGGGATGACTTCAATGCCGAAAGCAGACTCCAAGGAAGTGAGTTTAGAAATAAGAGTTTACATTTAGAAACTATTCTGGATGAATGTGATGAGGTTGTGGTAAAGGACGGGTCATTAACTGGAGTTGAACTCAGTCTGGAGGACTCTTCGTGGTAAGAATAATATTGAAGGTGCTTTAATCCCAGCTCTTCAAAGGATGATTTTTTAAGAATAACAATGAAAAGACAGATATTTTCATGGAAGATTTTTCCAAGGTTAGTGCAAGTTTTTTTTATTCAGAGTCTTAATAATTACAAGAAGGAGTTTGAAAAGGAAAATGGGTATGTTCACTGAAAGGCTTAAGCCGAGGTCTGCTTTAAAATTAAGTTTCAAATGGCATAGCTGAGTTTGGCTCTAAAGAAATGTTAAAATACTCTTCCTGGAAATCATGTGTTCTTTTTTCTATCTCTGGTGGCGCTTGAGAGGGGAATTTCAACTTTCCCTCAAACATCCTTTCTTGCAAAGCCTTGTTGTATATAAATGCCAATTTAATAAATTTCTGTGTCACATGATAATGTTCTATTGTTGATACTAATGTGTGGTTGTCTTGAAATGAGAGGCGGTCGGTTAGCTTGTGTATTGATCTACAATAGATCTACAATAGGATTATTTAGGATTATTAGTTTCTTATATCGAAAGAATTTACCGTTTGACAAATATAAGGTGATGGCTAAGTAGGTAAGGGTCTGTATGTAACCATGCACATTTATACTAAACCAAACTCTTAAAATATTGCAGAATAGTCTTTTCTGATCTAGTCTGCGTTTCTAGGTCCTGTTCCTCTGTACACAGTGATTTTTTAGGTCTTTCAATCAACAATGGAGAGAAAAGAGTGGCTTTGATTGATAGCGGATGTCCTTAAACGATAGCGCACGATGATGGTGATGATGATGATAATAACTTCTTTTTCTTTACTTTTCAGGTCTTTCACTTAGCAATGAAGACATAAGAGAGTGGCTTTGATTGATAGGTGATGTCCTTAAACGATAGCGCACGATGATTATGATGATGATGATGATGATGATGATGATGATAACTTCGTTATCGTTAATTGTGATTTTAATGGGGCTGTTTAGACAGTTTAATGCCTGTACCAGAAGTGATTTTGATATTAAGGTGTAAAAATCGACGGTGTCAAAGTTGTAAGCCGTCAATCACATCTGGCAAGTTTCTCAACTGATTAACTTTCGCTGTGGATAAAATTTTTTGTTTGGCACAGTTCCTAAATTGCTCTTGATGGGGATGATTAATCTGCTTAGTACTTTGTTAGGAACATTCTTTGATATTGATATTCAAGGTAAACATAAGGCTTGGCCACACATATNTGATGATGATGATGATGATGATGATAACTTCGTTATCGTTAATTGTGATTTTAATGGGGCTGTTTAGACAGTTTAATGCCTGTACCAGAAGTGATTTTGATATTAAGGTGTAAAAATCGACGGTGTCAAAGTTGTAAGCCGTCAATCCCATCTGGCAAGTTTCTCAACTTTGTTAGGAACATTCTTTGATATTGATATTCAAGGTAAACATAAGGCTTGGCCACACATATCGATTGTATTGCAGCTATCCGTTATCAGACAGTTACGGTTTGCTGGTCGCCTGCTGAGAACAGAAAAGTAGGGGAACTCATAATGACAGCTTTTTTGAAAGGGAAGTACTCGTCCGGACAACATCGACAGACATTTCTGGATTGGCCAACAACTCCTAACAACTTTAGACGCTTCAGATCTACACATAATCATACGTGGTGTTTTGGTCGAAATTTCCAAAGCATCTGATACCATTGGACACAGTGTTTTATTAAACTAACTACCTTCTTACGAGATTAGAGATAATGAACTAGATTGGCTTTTAGGCTATCTTTTTAATAGAAATCATACTGTCTTCTTGATAAACACTCTTCAGACCCTGAGCCGGTCTTTTGTTGGGTGCCCCAAAGATCAATTTTAGGACCATAATTATTTATTATTTCTATTAACAATCTTAGTGGAGACATGGAAAATGCGTCTGTTATTATGTATTCAGACAATACTGTTCTGAAACCGAGCGCTATTTTACAAATATTGAGAAAATTTGCGATCGTATTTTGATTAAAAGTAGGTCATTATTAATCTCAAGTCCCAGAAGACTGGACTGATGTTGTTTGGTTATTCAAAACATTTTAAAACAGCAGGAGAAAATATCAAAGATATCTACAACAATAACTCAATAAACTTTATCAAAATCTACACCTAACTTGGCAACATACTGGACAGTCATCTAAATCTACCAGGAACTTTGACAGTCCATACAAAAAAGCAAGTGGTAGATTACGTTTACTGGAACGGATGAGATGTTACCTCACGTCACAAGCAGCCAAGCTTGTCTGCGTGATAATGATCGTCCCCCTCATAACTGATGGCTGCATATTAAAATCGTCATACAATGCCAGCCAGGAGAAGAAACGTCTGTTTTTAGATGATAAAGCAAACAAAATTATTCAGGGTGAATAAATTACACCCACCGAAATATTGGGATATCCTGGATGATACTACCTGATTTGAAAATACTTACTCAAAGAAATGAACAATGTATTTAATGATTACTTTGATCTGACAGGACACAACATTAGGAAGAAAAAAATCAAAGTAGCATAAAACATCCCCGGTAAAGTTAGATGTATAAAAACAAGTGTTTTACTTTTTTAGTGGCTCTTTATATAATAGTCTGTCAGTTGATTTGAGAAATACTAAGGGTAGAAAATAGGTGAAGGGCTACTTTTCGTAGTTTGTTGAGACACGTTGTGAATAATGCAGATTACCTTCTTTTTTAAAAGAAATATGATGATCTTTGTTAGCTAAACTTTCTGTCCAGCTTAAAACTAACTATGGGTTATTTGGAAAATTTATTTTCAATTTATGTTTGCGTATTAAACTGCGTTTTAAACATTGTACCTTTCTTGTCTTTTCTGTTTTTATGTTTATACAGGACAAGCATTGAAAGAAGTTTTACTTGTATATACAAGTAAATAACTGAAGCTTTTTATCCTGTATTAACTAGTCATAAAAAAATAAATAGATAAACGTAGGGAAACCAAACTACTTCAGAATTCTAAAATGAGACACTGATCTATTGATTAATTGAATGATTAGTTAATTGGTTGATTCATCGTCAACGACATCATCAGTCAGTCGAATCGACTACGACTGTCTTATGCCTGGTTCTGATTGAGCGCCTCCATTGAACCCTGTCAGTCGCAGCTGTCTGCCATTTTTTTACATCTAATTTTCTGGGTTCCTTTTTACTACGTCCTTCAAACGAAGTCCAGGTCTGCCAATGTCTCTCTTTCCGCCGCAAAGCTCTGAGAATAGGAGCTGCCAAGGCATCCGATGATCAACCATCTGAGTTACTTTACTTGATTCATAAATCGATTCGTTGATTGATTGATTCGTTGATTGATTGATTTAGTCATTGATAAAGTGATCGATTGAGGCCAAAAACTCAAAAGAAAACTCGCCCCCTGTGTGATACAAGAATCATAATATAGGACCCAGACTTCTTCGTGCACAAACACACGTAAAATTCTCAAAGCAACGAAGCAGTGAGCAAGGAAGACATTTTGTGAGGAATTTGACAAATTGAACCATTCCATTAGTCAATTTTTTGCCTTTGTTTACCCCTGTAAGATAAAAGTTAAAGCCTTATGGCGTCTCAGGTAAGAATTCAATGAAAGTCATTGTAATATATGTATAGAAACTTTTCATTTGTTAGAATTCATTGCTTTGCCTGCGAGGCTGCAACAGTACAAAGCAGGATGAGATAGGAGATATGTTTTCTTCATTCATGTTTGCTGAAATGTAAGGGATTACCTTTAATGAGGACCCTTAAGAAGGCACAATTAAACTTAAATATGTTGCGATGAAAAAGTACTTTCTGAAAGTAATTAGATGTTACTTACAAAGCGGAAGAGCAGGTATCACTATGCAAGAAGCTTGCAATGCACAGGAGAGCATCACAGCAAGTTGAGTTATTGAGGAATTTGTAATGAAAAAGAAACAAATAGATTACAAAAATTTAATAAAAGTAAGGGAAATCCTAAGAAAACAAGAATGAAACTAGGGGGTAATCCATGAAAATCACCAGCTGGACTTACAGTAAGACGTAAATTACGAAGCTTAGCCGAATTTTGTATAGCTTAATACTTGTGCTTTGATGTACAGTAATATTTCAATAAACACAAGTTGCAAAAAGGACACCATTTGCCATTGTGCTGAAGGTATTGTACTGTTTCAGCAACCTCTGAAAATGCTTTTTTTTTAATCAAAATTTAAATCTTTGATAATTGGCACCCCAAGGTTTATCAAGTAAGCAGAGCCCCAAATGACAGGTAAAGTGCTGGATGCCTAGTTTTACACATTTTAAAAAAAAATTTGTAACTGTACCAGAATGAGCATCCAAACCATTCAAATTGGTGTTGCTGTTTGTCACTTGGGCCAATATCTAATTAATTTATGACAGTTTTAATTCACTAAACCAATTATGTAATAAAAATGTATTTTTATAGCTTTTTAAAAAATCTAATTTGTGTATCAGTTCAAATGTTTGTTTCACACATATTGAGGCACATTCCATCTTCCTCCTTTCTATGGAGTTACAGTTAATGGACTTGCAAAAACGTTTTCCATTTGAAGCAGATGATTGTCCTTATGGAATTAATTTACAAATGGTGCCATTGCCAAAATGTGTTCTTTAAGAGTCAAGTTCTAAACCAGTGGTCAGGCTATCTTTGTCTGCTAGGAACCTTTTTGTAGCTCTTCCAGTGTAAGTATCAGTTTTTTTTCTTTCAACAAATATTGCTACATACTAATTCACAACTATTTCACTATGCAAATATATGAAAATATTTCTTTTTGATACACATAAGAGCACACAGTTACACATTTATTATTACTATTACTAATAATATTATTATTATTACGTACAACAATTAAAAGTGGCTTGGTTTGTTGTCTGAGCTAGAGTTCCTTTGCCCATAATGGCCCAAAGTGTGATGGTAGCATAGTTGATGGTAATGGTCGATTAAGTCAATGAGTTGTATTGTTATTTAATGTTTCCTCAAGCCAATATTTAACATCAGTGAAATGCTCATGACTGGTAAATGTTGGCAACAGTAACACCATACTCTCCAGAAATGCAGCTCAGCAATACCATATTGAAATACATTTGGTATAGCTGTTCAGTGATGCTTGGACAACAAAAGAAAAATATGGTATTTTTTTATACAGGCATGGTATGGATGTGATATGGGGGAAAGTAGACATTTTTCTTGCAAGGTTTAGAGCTGACTTTAATGGAATATCAGTAGATGTCTTATTCAATAACTTTTTATGATGAAAATATGCCAGATGGTAGGATTGGGAGAGGTGTATTCAAAGAAGCAAAAATGATTAATGGAAAGGAGGATGGGAATGATATCTTACTGTTTACTTCCTGTACAGATTTGTCTTCTCTTCCTAACACCTGGGACTGGTGGTGGATTGTTTCAAGTACAAAAATGTGTTTGTTGACATTGTTTTCATCTGAATAACATATACAAAAGTAAGAGCTAATTAGGCAGACAAGAGTAAAAATACTCTTAAAAATACTAATTTCATATATATCCTTGTTGGTTAATTGCTAATAGTAATAAGCTTTTCATATTGAAAAAATTGAAATCTTCCCTAAAAATTATATCTTTTCTTAATTAATGTTGATAAATTTAATTAGCTTTTATCACATTTAGAATGCCCCTGATCCGTAGTGACCTGGTGATCTCAATATTTTTAAAGCAACTTTATTTTTAGATCAAGTAGAGTACAATTTATCAAATATTTTAGGGTTTTTTTGTGTTAGACTTTGGCTATTTGATTTGGTAAAAAGTACATTATACAAGTATTTAAAGAGTATTTAAATGCTGAAACAAGAGAAAGGAAGAATTCTCATTCCTTATTGATCTAAATATTTTTATTCTTTTGTTTATGTAGATCAGATTGTAGAGCTGAGAAACATTTTCTTCTGTATTGTTTTGTTTCATCCAATGCCAGAAGGCGCTGGTAAAAGAAAAAACATTTTCAATGTGGGCAAAATACCACTGCTTCTCAGTGGGAGAAATAATAACCCATCTTTCCCTAGTTACCTTTTTTAGTAGATAAAAGTTTGAGGCAGGAATACCTACTCCTCAACTGTACAGTTTGTGAAATAGTAAATACTTGTGTTGTCTTACTAATAAAACTTGCCAAAAGGGTAATTAATACATTGTTAGTCTCTTTTTGTCCCTTTCAAATGAACCATGAGTACAAGATGATTTATGAAAAGAATGTTTTTCACTTTCACCTCCTGAAAAAAAGATGATCTTTCTCTTGCATACCCTTCTGTGTGAGATTTGATTAAGCAAAGCTCCATATCATATTGCATATTATCATGTACCAAGAGTGGAACAGAAAGTACCAAGTCCATTTTTAACATGTAATATGTTGCTATAATTTGTATTTTCCTTATTTTTTTNTGTTGTCTTACTAATAAAACTTGCCAAAAGGGTAATTAATACATTGTTAGTCGCTTTTTGTCCCTTTCAAATGAACCATGAGTACAAGATGATTTATGAAAAGAATGTTTTTCACTTTCACCTCCTGAAAAAAAGATGATCTTTCTCTTGCATACCCTTCTGTGTGAGATTTGATTAAGCAAAGCTCCATATCATATTGCATATTATCATGTACCAAGAGTGGAACAGAAAGTACCAAGTCCATTTTTAACATGTAATATGTTGCTATAATTTGTATTTTCCTTATTTTTTTATCAGGCACTGTGTAGAAGTAGCCAACGATCAGTTGCCTACCTTCCAAATCTAAGAGCAGTTAATCAGTGCCTTTATGCAAGATGTAGAGTAGGAGTGTGTGCCATTTCAACATCAGCTGCCCAGTTACAAGTGCCATTGGGTATGTATTTTGGTTTAAAAGAATTATAGCTGTTATGAAATATAAAGCGCTGTATTTTTAATGATGTTGCAGTACATTTTCTACTATTTTAATTAACCAAATTGCTAAGTTATTTTAATTCAATTCATGCTCGGTATGGATTTTTTAAAGCTTAGAGATACAAAGCCCTATATGTACCAGCCATATTTTTGTCAGCATATGAACCAGTTGTCATACAAACATTTATTTCACATAACATTGAAAGCAAGTACATTTGTTTAAATTCTGTAATTCCCAGGTGTGAACCAAATTGTTAATTTTATTGACAGACCCATAAATTTGGAGGAAAACAGTAACCTTATCAGCCAAGAGGTGCAACAGTAAACAAAAAAAAATAATGTTAGCATTTTTACAGTTGTTGTAGAGATTTTCTTATGTCACTATTTACTCTTTTAGATGATATCTACTGTCATTTAAAGCAATCAATACTTTTACACAAGTCATGCATGAAATATATTGATGGCTTCATGGAATTTATAATTTGTTGATCCACCTGAACTGGTAATATATATCACTTATACTGAATGATGGTCAACTTGTGGAGCTTAGAAGTTTGGTGATGGTGAGGTATCTGTTCTCTTCAGTTAAATAATAAATTAAAGGTGGATATTTTAATGGACTGTCTATCCATCCATCTATCTATCTATCCATCTATCTATCTGTCTATCTATCTCTTTATTTATTCATTTATCATTTTTAAAGTCGTTTTCCCCAGATACTGAGTGACTAAATGATGCCCATCAGAGTGACATTGTTGTGACAATGAGGGATTTCTTGGCCAGTTGCCTTTCCTGATTACACTGGTAAACAAAGAAATTTTTTTTCTCTGGTATGGAATTTAAGAACAGTTTTGGACTAATTGGAGGGTGTGGAATGCAGATCTGATCTTAGATTTTCTCCATCACATCAAGTTTTTCCTCCATACATTTTTTCACAAATTTTTAAGAAAATAATATCCTATCAAATAGTGTAGCAAAAAAAGGCTGGACTATATGGTTCATTTTGGTAAATTTACTTTTCATTTAGTCTTCCAATAAACTGAAGTAAATTTTTGTTTTCTTAGAACATGCATAACATAACCATTTTTTATGATATGAAAGTAAACAAACAGATTTCAACTTACACAACACTTGTTTGCAGGTAGTGTTTTTTTATTGATTATTCACTAAATTTAGTTATTTATTGTTATTATTCTGCTGGGTTGGGTTTTTTTGTGAAACAATGCCTAAGGTGTGGAAGGTTGGGTAGAAATTCAAGGAACAACTCAGGTAGGTAACAAATTTTTTCTTGTCTGCAGGATGTCTTACTGACCTAACAATGGCCTCTACATCTCACAGAAGACAGTGCTCAAGTGATCCAAATATATTTTTCTACATCTGTAGGAGCTTTACTTTGAAGAACCAGAGGTGCAACATTACTGACTTTGTAAGGAGTTTGTATTTGGCTCATGTCAAAGTACCACTTGGAGACCAAGACAAGCATTGGGCTCCTCACAAAGTGTGCCAAACCTTTGTTGAGACCTTGAGATCTCAACGAAAGAATGCAAAACTCAATTTTGGAGTGCCTATGGTTTGGAGAGAACCAAGTAATTATTCAGATGACTGCTATTTCTGCCTTGTCAATGAAAAAGGTTTCAATAAGAAAAACAAGCAATATTTGGAGTACCCAAGTATCCCTTCAGCTATTCGACCAGTTGGTCATAGTGAAGAAATACCTGTACCAAATTTACTGAGCTTCCAAAAATTGATGACACATCTCTCCTCACATTCTTCTAGTGATAAAGAAGACACTACAGATATTTTTCAGCCCAGTGATGAAGATAGTGATAAACCAATTCTGTTTACTCAGCAGGCTTTGAATGATTTAGTTAGAGATCTTTATCTACCAAAAAGGTCTGCTGTTGGCTTCAAGACTGCAAGAGAATCAAATGTTGAAAACCGGCACAAGTGTCTTATTTTATCACAACAGGAAAGCAGAACTGTGAAAGTACTTCCATTCAGATGGCCAGCTTGTCTGTTGTACTGATGTAGAAGGGTTACTTCTCTTTAAGGGGCTTCCAGCTTATGATTCAAAGGATTGGAGACATTTTATTGACAGTTCCAAAAGAATTTTGAAAGGTGTTTTGTTACACAATGGAAATAAGTATGTCTCAGTACCAATAGGTCATTCTGTAAAACTTAAGGAAGAATATAACAACATCAAGATTGTTCTGGAGAGGTTGCAATATCATGTTCATGGGTGGGTAATTTGTGTGGATTTGAAAATGGTGAATTTTCTTTTAGGTCAGGAAGGAGGGTACACAAAATACCCCTGTTTCCTGTGTTACTGGGACAGTAGAGCTACAGCAGAGCATTGGGTAAAGAATGAATGGCCTCAGCAGCTTGAGTTTGGCATCTGGCGATAAGAATGTCATCAGTGATCCTCTAGTGGATGGAAAGAACATTGTCTTTCCTCCC
>RDPX01000080.1:1166456-1188952 GCA_003991215.1 Morbakka virulenta | reverse complement strand
TTGTTATGTTTTGTTGTGTTGTTATGTTATATTGTTATGTCATGTCATGTCATGTCATGTTATGTCATGTTATGTTATGTCATGTTATGTTATGTTATGTTATGTCATGTTATGTTACGTTATGTTATGTCATGTTATGTTATGTCATGTTACGTTATGTTATGTCATGTTATGTTATGTTATGTCATGTTATATTATGTTATGGGATTAATCACCTATGAGTTAATGTATAAATACAGTTTGCAAGACCAGTCATGGTGATTTCATAAATCACTACAACTCCGTGGCAACACTGAGAAGCAATTAGTAGTTACTTGCCATTCTAAAATTTATACTCTACTTTGCTTCATGATGCATATAATTTTCTTATGGATTGAAGCTGGATTTTTGAAAAATATTGAAATTTTTGTATCCAGCATCTTGAAATGGGTTTAACATAATGGTCTCCTTTTCAGATTTCGTGTGTACGAAAACTTTGTTCAAGGTTAAAATTTTCTGACCAAAAAATGTGAATTTTTTTGTTGGCATGTGGTCAGAAATAGATATGTTGTTATTGCTGAAAAAGAACCTATCTGTTGTGAAAAATGTATTAAGTTATTCCAGCCGTATTAACATTTCCTTTTCCTTCTCACATTTTAGTATTTTAGTGAACACACCAATTCAACGCTTTTCGAAACTGACGATCGCTTCAACCACCTTGGATTTCATATTGAAGATCTTGGATGCTGCAGAGTTATCCGTCATAAATTATGGGGAACACACGTGTTTGTTGGAACTATTTTTACTAATGCGCCAGTTAAATCGCACCTGTTCTCCGAGCTTCATGCGACATCTGTCTAGATATAAAAGAGTCTTTCAGCCAGTAAAGTTGAATTATATTTGGGAGCTAAGGATACGGATGGTTTCCTGTTAAAATTGCAGGATTCATCTTACACCATTGTTCAATAACTTTATACTGTTACTATTTAAGATGTAATAATACAAAAAGCATTCGTGTATGATTTTTATTGATGAACAGTTTACTACCTTTTTCTTAAGCCGACGAAATAAAATACATTTTCGTTTTGCTAGAATGTAATTGTTTTTCTTGTGTGTGCACCCTAGATTTTTGTGACCTATTTTCGTAGAAAATAGCTGGTCACTTTAGGATAGTGTTGATACTAACAAATATCAGATTAGGAAATTAAAGATAGAATGTTTTTCGAACCAACTTTCAAGGTTGTTTTTACTGTGGTTGAATGATACAACTCAATACGGGAAGTCGTTTGCTTCAATATCGTATGGACTGCTGAAAGAAAAGGTGTGGTTCAATAAAGACTACCTTCAAGGCATTGTACACAGGGCCATAGTCCTATCAACGCTACGCTACGGAGCCAAGGAATGGCCTGTATACAAGCCTGAAGCTCACAAACGTGGCACTTAAAGCGACATCTGCGACAACTTACGGATGTAAAATGGTGGGATTTTGTCTCTAACAAAGATTTTCAAAGAAGTACACCTGCTAAGCACATATCAAATTCTCATTCAACGTAATTAGATAAACTGGTCATTTATATACAATGGAAAATAGCGGACTACATAAATAGGTTATGTTCTCCCAGGTGAAGGAAGAGGTACGTGGTATTGGACGGCCAAGTTTAAGGTTCATGGATACACTTCAACGGAAGCTGAAAGTTAAAAGGATTGCTGTTGGCTGCCAGCAATCTCTATCGAGAAGCAGACTGGTGTCGCCAGTGTTAAAGTAGACTCAGCTCACCGAATAGTCATTGAAAAAACAAATCAGTCGGAATATCGAGAAAACTTCTGCATCTGATATTGCTGCACTCCTGATCTCCAGAGATTTGCAACACTTTTACTCTGTAAGATAGTAAGATATTTGCAAATCTTGACGAAAATAGATATCCAGCTGAAAACATTAAACTGAACGACCAAAAGTAGGCAAGATAGGCAATTTTTAGGTGCATGTAATAATGTGTTTCTGTGCGGGATAAGGGATCTGTACTGCGAGTGTAAAATAGGAAGAAAAGACAGTTTTATATGGAGACCCCAGAAAATGCGTCAACTCGTGAGAAAGAAATGGAATGTAGAAAGAAAATATGGGAATTACTGTAAAATAAGAAAAGAGTATAAGGAGTAGCAGGTGAGGCAATAGTGATACGGATTGGAGGTGTGTTACAGAAAGCCAGTGCTTAAAAACTTGAGTACTCAAGATACCAAGCTAGAAAATTAGGAGTGGCCATGTGATGTCCATGATCTTGGATATTTTGCCTAATTTCAGTCCATTTCGGAACCGTTAGAGCTCCTGATTCGACGGGATATCGGGTTGTTACTAATACAAAATTGTATGAGTAATCAAGGACTATTTTGAAAATGTATCTTCCGTCTCACCTGCATACAACATCGTTATCTGGCTTTTTGTTATGGTTAAGCTTAAGGTACGATCATACGAGACACATTTTTTATAAAATCATCCTTGGGATGGATACGTGACAAATGTTCAAGTTGTGCTTAACACAAATCAGAAACAAAATGATGAAAGTAATGAAATTTAAGAAGTTTCCAAGATCAGGATATGATGGCGAAAAGTTAGGTAAGGACAAATTTCTGTCATGGTTGCTGGTCCACTTGTGAACGAGAAATCCCAACAAATCATCACCGCCATCTCATCGATTAGAGCAGTAAATTTGACTGGTGTCTCAAGATTTAATGTTTAATAATAACAGTTGATATATCCAGCACATGCAACCTAGCATCGTACATTTACTAGTCGGGTAATTACTGTCATCCATCAATTGGTCTATCAAGGTGCTCTGTGGTCTTCGTAAAATAGCTTTTTGTTACCAGGGTAATATTTGTAGATTTCTTCAACCTGATACTCAGCAATGTCCATAAAATGTTCGTTTCCCCTGCAATTGTTTTTTCGTATGTCACCATAGAGCACATTGTTTTTATACTACGCTGACAATTTATTTTTTGCCATTTCTTTTATCGGTTTGCTTAAGATTTCTGCTTAATACTTTATGTAATTCCCAATGGTTTGAAAATTACAAAAACAACACAAAATACTTTGTCAATTTTTGCTTTAAATGGCTCCACATTTTTAGAATTGTTTTTTCCGTATTATTCAATTTTTCTGAAGAACACTTAAAGCTTCCCGATCCTAAAATATATATATTCTTGTCTTTTCATAAATTGGGACGCGAAAAAACTTGTAGCAAGAAATACCTTCTTCTCAAGTACAACTGCATAGGTCCCATCTCCAGACAACGAAAGTACTTTCTTGAAGTCTTTGCTGACGTATTACTACTTTCATTGGCCTCAAATATTTTCATAATCGGACTTAACCATTGCTCGAAGTCATACATAAAAGCTTAGCTTTCCTCTAAAAGCGATAGTATCACAGATGACATGAGATCTACATGAGAGCCAATTTGTTTTCGTAAGCTTTTCCACTTGTGCCAGAAGTATCCGAGTACGTTCAAACATACCAGACAATAAGGCTATCCAATCAGCAGAGTTAGTATCACAGATGACACAAGTCAGATAAGTTCTCAACTCTGCTGATTGGATAGCCTTAGTGTCTGGTATGTTTGAACGTACTCGAATACTTCTGGCACAAGTGGAAAAGCTTACGAAAACAAATTGCCTCTCATGTAGATGATTTCTTAACAGAATACATGTCCAGTCAAAAGAGTTAGGACATGCTTTTTGATGCAAAAAATAAACTTAAAACAATTGGATGAATTTTTTAGGCTCTGCAAATAAAGGAACATTGTAAATAAAGGAATATTTTTTCATGAGAAAACAATGGCAAGGAGTAAACAGCATCAACTCCCATATTTTGTGACTTAATTTTCAACTCCATTTCGGATGGCGAAAGCCTTCTTTTTGTCATGAAGGCAAAGACGATAAAATCAGGATAGGAATATCTCTATTGGCTTTAATATGTCTAAAACTTGCGAGTGAAATATAGCTGACTCTGTCATCGTCATCATCAGGCTCTATCGAGTCGGTGTCGACTCCTGATGACATTATCCACTATTTGCCTCCACCTTCCTCTGTCTCGTACATCTTTCAGTTGAATCAGACCCGTGGCTTCAATCACTCCATCTAACCATCTTTGCCGTGGCCTGCCTTTTCTCCGTCTACCCTCACACAGCGATAACATGAGGTCTTTTTCCAGACATCATCTTTTCTTATGACGTGACCAAAAAATCTCAACCTTTGCTTTACTATGCGTCCTTCCAGAGATATATTTGTTTTTATCCTCTCAATGAATGATTTTGTTGGTTTCCCTCCCTTCTTGTCCATGGAATCTTCAAAACTCGTCTCCAACACCACAGATCGAAAGTATCTATGCACTTTCTGTCTTGTTTCTTGATTGTCCAGCTTTCACATCCATACATGGCTAAGGGAAATATTATAGTTTCAACTATTCTGATCTTGGTCTTCCTTGTGATGTCGTTACTCTTGATGATTTTGTTCAGATTTGACAAAGCAGCTCTCGCCATACCCAGTCTCCTCCTGATTTCATCAGATGATACTCCCTCTTTGTTTATCATACTTCCCAAGAAGTTGAAGGACTCTACCACCTCGATCTCCTCTCCGTCTATCACGAATTCTCTGGTTCCATCCGTCGTCATGGCTTTAGTCTTTTTGATATTCAAATACAGTCCAGCCTGTGCACTTGTTATATTAACTTTCCTCAGTAAACACTTCAGGTCATCAACATTCTCCGCCATGAGGGTGGTATCGTCCGCATATCGCAGGTTATTAATGCATCTTCCAGCTATTTTTTTTCCAAATTCTTCTTCTAGATGGACCGAACGCACGATGACCTCTGCATACAAGCTGAAGAGGTATGGGGAAAGTATACAGCCTTGTCTTACACCCTTTCCTATGCTGAACCAGTCTGTATCACTATGACTTGTTCTCACTGTAGCTTCTTGGCTGTCATACAGGCTCCTCGTGAGTCGATGGTGATCGATGTAGTCGAAAGCTTTGCTGTAATCGATGAAGCAAAAATACACTTGTTTCTGATGCTCCCTTGTAGTCTCCATTAGCCATCTCATGTTCGCGATATGATCACAAGTACCTCTTCCTCGTCTAAAGCCAGCCTGTTCTTCTGGTAACTCTCTCTCTCCATGTATGGTTCAATTCGCCTTTGGATTATTCTCAATAATACCTTGCTGCAATGACAAACAGTGAGATTGTTCTATTATTCGCACATTGCATGACGTCGCCTTTCTTCGGTAGTGGTAAGTAAATTGAGCGTTTCCACTCTTTTGGCCATTCTATAGTATTCCAGATTCCTTGACAGAGCCGTGTCAATTTACTCAGCACTCTTTCATCACCTAGTTTAAAGAGTTCAATGGGAATGTCATCTATGCCTGGTGACTTCTGGTTTGGTGTTGATTTCAGAGCTGCTTGCACTTCTTCTAAAGTCACTCGGGGTTCTGGTGTGAACTTATTCGGAAGGTAGTGGTCCCTTATTGTAGGGTCTCGATGATAAAATTCTTGAGTGTATTCTCTCCATCTATATTTGATTTCTTCTCCGCTTGTAAGGACCTTCCGGTCCTTTGACTTGACAGCTCCTAGTCTTGCATTGAACTTGCTGGACAACGTCTTTATCTTTCTGAAAAGCTTGCGAGAATTTCCTGTGCTGCTGTGTGTTTCCAAAATATCTTGCATTCTTCAGAGAAATGTATTTTTGTCTCTCCTTGCGAGTCTTTGAAAGCATCGATTCAGCTGTTTGTATTTATCCATCTCGCCCTCATTCTTTGCTCTTCTTCTATCGTTGGCAACTTTTATTGCTTCTTTTGATAACCATTTTGCCTTTTTTGGAGGTTTTCCAACAGCTAAATTTGGTTGAATGTTGTCTTTCATGTCTTCCCATAGCTTGTTTGCTGATTTATTTTGAGAGAGTAATTGAAACGTATTAGAAACATCGACCGAATAGTTAGCTGATATGTCCTCAAGATCGTATTTCTTCTGTGCTGTTTGGTTGTTTTTGATTTTCTTAGCTTCATCTTAATCTGAACTATGAGTAATTCGAGATCAGAACCGCAATCAGCACCAGGAAGTGTCTTTGTATTTTGAACCATACTTCTCCATCGTTGTTAACTTATGATATAGTCATTATCTGGTTTCGGTAGGATCCTCAAGGCGATGTCCAAGTGTATAATCTGCGATTGGGTTGTTGAAAGCATGTGTTCATTATTGTCAGATTGAGATCTGTGCAGAATTTAACTAATTTGTTTCCTGCTTCGTTGCGCGATCCAAGTTTATCTATGACATTGGTTGTTACTATTCTGCCTACTTTGGCGTTGAAATCATCTATTCACATGATTACATCTTTTTTTGGTGTGCCATTGATTGTCTCTTCTAGAAGTTGGCAGAAGTCGTCTATCTCCTCCTCTTCTGTTGAAGTTGTTGGTAAATAAACTTAAATAACTGTCACATTGATTAGCTGTCCTTTAAATCAATCTGCCTGAGATTAGGTTGAATCCCATAACACAGTTTTCTAGGCGTCTTGGTATGATGAAAGCTACTCCATTCTTCCTTTGCGATTCATGTCCTGAGTAATATAATGTATGTTTGTTTGAGCAACAACTGCCTTTACCTCTCCATTTTAGTTCGTTTATGCCCAAGATTGATATGTTTATTCGATCCATCTCCGATTTCACTATTTCAAGCTTGTCACTGGCCATACTCCGGACATTCCATGTGGCGATGTTGTGGATTATTGGTCAGGAGCACTTTTCCTTTGGCATTACTGGCAACATCAGGCGAAAGGCTTCCATCTGGGTTTGGCGTAGCTCAGTCATTTGTACCAGATGCATGTGGAAACGATGCCCCTTCCCCAGTAGCTTGATGAGTGTCTTCAGACCTGAGGGGTTCATCATCCAACACTATATTTTCTCTCGTTTTTGTCATGTGCATAATGTATTCATGACAATAAAGCTGAAGTGGTTTGCCGTTGCCTTCTTCAACGTAGTACCAAACTAACAATGGTAGATATCGGTCAGCCGTTGTCAATTTAGATCATCCGCCAGACCGAAAAGCTCACAGACCGTTGTTCCATAAAATTCTATAGGATCCTCCGCTCTGATCACATCCGTCATCCTGCTGCTGATGACTTTACCGTTGCCCTGGCTCGGGAGGCTACCAGGTACTACACCTTGCCCAAGGGTACCCTGTAATTATGCATCATGGGTAGGGTGGTTTAATTCCATTAGACCTCCTGTTCCGCATACCCGGAGCTGACTCTGTAATTTACCCGAAAAAGTTTAATTTTGATTTTGGCACCGCACGGCCAGCAACAGGAACTGCATAGCAGCCAAACCACACTTAACATTATGATAAGTTGTTTTGTATTGTTGTTTTTATCGAATACCATTATCAGAATATATTTGTGAGCACATGGACATTCTATTGATCTTAACGGTGTACTGTTTATATACTTCGTATCTTTATTTTAGTGTAAGTTTTTATCGATGTACCCTTACAAATAATGAGTGAGGTCAATCAACGACACGATGGCAAATGTATCTATGAGGTCAAATTTAATCTGATTTGAACTAAATGGGCGATATTGCAAATATCACCAAATAAAAGGTTTTGAAATTTACTTGCTACAAAATTAGTGAAATTTTCCCCTTTAGAATATGCGAAAACAGCAGTTTGCCAAAGTAAAAATGTATGAGAGGTTATGAAGACAAATAATTTACCCTTGTCTTGTTAGTTTTATTTTATTACAAACGTACTATTCACAGCTAGTTTAGAACCTCTATATTTTGTGTTGATTTAAACACTACTTTATATAAAATTTATTAACTTTTTGCCCTTCGATTTTTTTTACAAGGACTCGTAACTTGCTTCATATTTTATTGACTTCTTTTCTGATTTTCAACTGTGAAATTGTTAATTCAATTCATATGAATGTACATGCCGTATCAGCACAGTATATTCCAAAAATATGAGAATTTTGAAGTAAACAGTTAGTTTGACTTGAACGCTACTAGCTGAATAAATTGAATTGGTCATTCGAGCTGATTCTGTCAGTTTAATTGAAAGCAATGTTAAGGTTGGTAATATAGTGCTTTTTCTAAACTATTTATAGAATTCATTTACCAAAAATAATGGAAGATATCACAAAGGTACAGATAATTTACTATTTATTTTCTACATTTATGCTTTACTTGGTGCATATTATGATATTTCTCTACTTATTCATAAACACAACTGATTCTCCTCAAAATAAATCTAACATTTACGTCTTAACACTCCATTGTTTATGTTCGCTCCATCGTCAAATGTTCGAATGTCGCAATACACGGTTAAGTGACCTTTGCAATGTCGCACATATATGTCTATTTAAGAAAGTAACAATATTTACTGTGAATTTGAAAACTGTTAACAACTCAAAAATATTTTATATGTCTTACCAGCATGTAATCCTAAACGGTTTTCCGAAATTCATATTTTGTCATCAAAAGGCAAAAACATCTTAAACAAGTTTGAAATGTTGAATAAAAATACGAACAGTTTTAAGTTAACTGTTTACTGGCGCTGTAGAGGAGCAATTGTTGAGGCTAATTATATAGCCCCATTCAACTTGTGTATCAAGAGATCTGTGAGGTAATTTGTATTTCATTCAAATGTAATCCCAAAAATGTATTTCATTTATTGATGATATATTTTTGAGATATGTTCCCATCATCAGATCTAACATCTAAAAGAATACAAAAATCAGTAAAAAACTTTTCAAAAACAAAGTCTTTTCACAAGTATCTACATCCTACATTCTGAAAACGCTTATAATAAAAATTCTGCCTTTTTGCAAGAAAGACAACAAAAGGTGGAAGACAAAAGAAGCGTCCTAGATAATAGTCAGTCAAATTTTAATGACTGAAGTATGACGTCTGTATCCATCCTTTGAATTCAGTAATGGTTTCATTTCGTTCATATAAAGTGCCTCTAAAACCAACAGCTGATGATACAACTTCGCAGATGAAATAATTTTTAGTTCATCCATTGTTAGAGCACAATTATGTTTTCAGAGTGAATACCCAATAAACTGCTTTTTTGTTTCGAATGCTCCTTAATTCGGGTTTGTAAATGCCGGGTAGTTTTCCCGCCATTTACGAACCCCGAGCATTGAGCAACCAAGTCCAAGAGCAATCAAGACACCCAGAAGCTTTGCCTTTGTGCGCCAAGTTTGATTATGACGTCATCAATTATGATTTTTTTTTTTCTCCACTCTGTTGTGGTTGGGCCAGACATGCACCCATGTTATTTTAATGCGATGAATTTGTGATCCCTTCTAACCTCGTACTGATGCTGAAGCTTAATTGTGAGGCATAAAGATGGTGGACAGAACATTCTGATAACAAACTTTGGCCATGCTTGTTGTCTTGTCAAGTTAGCAGAAGCAGTAGCATGTTTTCAAGGAATATTTCAGGAAAAGTTAGACCAAAACTAGTAGAAAATCAATCAATATTGTAAAAATTATGAGGAATAGTGTTTCCTGTTAAAATTGAGTGGCATCGTAGGTCGAAATACGGATAGGTCCACACAGTTTCAGACGTTCTCACCACTGACAATCAACGTTAGAGGCCGAACCCAATGCTCTTGTGAGCCACCAGCTCTTTGCTACGCCAATTTTTATACAGTGGATGAGAAATGGATACTTCGGAAGTAGGAAGCTTACCTTTGATCAAATCTGGTAATGAAAGGGTGCTTAATGAACTAGTTTCTCGTCAGGATACCCAACACTTCGTGTCACCAGGAGAAATCATCACCGATGACGTTGGTTTCATGAGGCAAGTAGGCTAATATTCCGTCACTCTTCCGGCTACTGAGTATTGTGTGAAACTCCCTAGGTAAAATTTTCCCATTTGCATGCTTCTAACTTTACAGCAGTTACAATTTCTAGCCTACTTTCTAATTTTAAGTGTGTACCCCAGCCTGTGGTGCCATTGTCAGTGTTATTGCCAGATATTTGCTGCTAGATTGAAGGCTTGTTGTGAAATGAATTAAGTTTGATATAGGCTATAACATTGTCATGTTGATGCACCGTGCCAACCAAGCTGCCCCAGAAAAGAAAAGTAATCAGCAAATGACATTTACCCACAGAAGGGGCCTGGTAATACATATTACACAAGTGGGGAGATAAAATGTGATGGTCAAGTATTTTAATTTAAATGCACAAGGGTTCTTTGAATTAGGTATTTGATAAAATTTATAACCAATATATGTGAATAAATTAAAGACGAGTCTGAATGGTTATGGTCAAGTGGAGACATATACTTTAATTTCAATTTTATAAAAATCTACTTCGTGATTAGAACGTTTTTCTGCTAGAAAATATATTTGCTTAAAGAAAACGAAATAAACAATTTCATGAAATTGTTTATTTCTTGTATCAAATCAAAGTTGTGTTTCATGGGTACCATAAGTGCCAAAAAGGAGCTCTGTGTACCATTGGTGAGAAGTATAGAAAAGGCCAGGAGGAACTGCAAGTTATTTTTATATATACTGAAAAGGCCTACAACAGAGTGCCAGGGAAGGAGCTGTGGTATTGTATATGGAGAAAAGGAATAAATAAAAGGTATTGTGAAAGCAATTCAGGATATGTATCTAAATTGTGAAATGGTGGTGCACTGTTCTGTTAGTACCACAAAGCTCTTCAAGGCAAAAGTGGTCTTACACCAAGGTTTGGCCCAAAGTCTCCTGCTATTGGCAATAATCATGGACAAGGTAACAGACAGTAGTAGAAGGGGCTGTCCACACAACATGATGTTTGCAGACATTGTTGTATTAGTAAATGAGAAAAAAGCAGAAGCAGAGCAGGAACTGGAAATTTGGAGGAATGAATTAGAGAAGATAGGATTAAAGGTGAGCAAAACAAAGACAGAGTACATGTGCCTGAACAAGAAAGCTGACCTACCACCCATCACGTTTTGTAGAGAAGAAGTGCCTGAAGTTGAAGAATTCATGTACATAGGTTTTACATCCTAGAGTGATGGAGGAAGCAAGGAGGTATTCAAGAGGGTCCAGGCTGTATGGAACAGCTGGAAGAAGACAAGTGGTGTTTTATGCAAAAAACTCATTCCAAAGAAGATCAAAGACAAGGTGTATAGAATCATAGTATGACAATAAATGCTCTATAGTATGGAGACAGTGCTACTATTTGTTGGCTACTTTGCATAAATATGTAGGTTATTCCTTACATTTGAGTCAAAATTCTGATCAGCTTAAAAAAGCTTTTGTTAATTCAATTGTAGTGAAGTAGTGACAATACAAATTGGTTGCCTTTCTGTATCTTTATCTGTATCTTTATCTGGAAAAAAGCTCATTACTGAGCAATAAGTTGACCAGGGTGAGTGAGTGCCTTGTAATAAAATTTGAAATATATTGTTTGCAAAAGTACATACCAAAACATTTGAAACTATAACCTTGCAGGAGAAATATTAATTGTAAAAAAAGGTTCATGAGCAAAAATTAAGCCCAATAAATTTTCAGAAGCTGGTTTTAAGGTTTTTTTTGCAAATTTATTCAGTAAACATTACAGTAAAGTAATTTTTTAAAGCCATGTTTAAGGCTGAATGTAATATATCACAAAACTCTGATAAACTGATTGTCTTTATTGATATACCTTTAAATTAACTTTGCAACTAGAATGTGTAGGTATTACTGGCATAAACAATGTAATGAATTTGATGGATCACCAAAAGTAAGTAGTCTTTTTTCCCTTGCAGTTTCTAGTCAACAAAGATATAATATTGTGAATTTTTATATGCTTCTTAATTGGGTATGTTTCTGTATATAAGCATTTGCTATAATAAGTGAGACTTGGCATTTGTTAATTTCTAGAGGTCATGGTACATATGTTGAAGACAAACAGTTGTGTGCATCTCTTGCTGGTGTAGTAGAGAGGGTCAACAAGCTTATTTCTGTGAAACCATTCAGGTCAAGGTATTATATCCTTATACATTGTTTACTTGTATCTGTAATTTTGGTTTTTAGAACTAATACCAGAGAATATAATTTTACTTTTTTGTCACCCTCAACAATCAAAGAGGATTTTGCACACAGGTTTTATTTAGTTAGAAAGTGTGTGCATTGACTTTCTCAATTGTTTCTTATTATTCAATGATCTTGATAAACACTATTTGCTTGAATCCAACCCTTATTGTCTGTTCCACCCTGAATTTTTCATTCAACATCCATCAGAGAAGCAAAAATTGCTTAATTTTTAGCTATACTAATGTGTGTGGTGATGTAAATTCTTTTAGATCACATTATAAGTTATTCTATATAATCACAATAAAATAAAATAATTTTAGATTGAGATATTTTTTTCCTAAGCAGTGCAATTTTATTAGTTGACTGTGAGCAGCTCATTAACATAATGAAAGTTAAATGAGAGCTACATTAAGATTTCTATGAAATAAAACAAAAAAGGAATTGCCCACAGCAATATGCCAGTCTGCAATCTAAATATACCCAAAGTTGATCCCAATTATACAGCATGCTTGGGTACCATGAGATTTATTATCTTCCCACCCTGTGGANAAAAATTGCTTAATTTTTAGCTATACCTTCACAAAATAGCTTAGAATTTGGTCAAATTATTACTTACCAACATTTAGATTATAGAGAAAAAAATTTATTTCCTTTAATGTGTGTGGTGATGTAAATTCTTTTAGATCACATTATAAGTTATTCTATATAATCACAATAAAATAAAATAATTTTAGATTGAGATATTTTTTTCCTAAGCAGTGCAATTTTATTAGTTGACTGTGAGCAGCTCATTAACATAATGAAAGTTAAATGAGAGCTACATTAAGATTTCTATGAAATAAAACAAAAAAGGAATTGCCCACAGCAATATGCCAGTCTGCAATCTAAATATACCCAAAGTTGATCCCAATTATACAGCATGCTTGGGTACCATGAGATTTATTATCTTCCCACCCTGTGGAACAGGCTACCACAAAAATTAATACATTTGAATTTAGAAATATGACATAGTTTTGTTTGTATATGTTCTCAGAAAATATATCATAGTAATTATATTGAATTAATAGTATTGTAAAGACGAAAGGAAGATTCATTTGTTAAACATTGCACTTTTACTCTGTTTGGATTATCAACATCATTATGCCTGCCTTATTGTAAAGTAATTAACCCCCAAAACAATAATGAAATGATAAATCAAAGGGGTTTAAGTATTCTGAAGTGGTTGGAAACCAGTAGTGAAAAGGCAGAAGATAGTAAAGGCTGTAATATTAATAGAACATACAGTTCAATCATAATTTGTAATGGGAAAACTAAATTCCATTTGGGTTGTATTTATCTCATCATAAATAGTTGACAAAAGGTCTATTTTCTCTGACGTTTCAAGTCAAATATTTAAAAGGTATGGGGGATTTGCACTCTAATACCACATATTTGCATAATTAAAACTGTGTTACTTATTGGATTTGAAAAATTTTCACTTTTAAAACTACCAATCCTAAAGTTTATTTTTAAGTAACCTCATTAATTTCTGATAAAATATTTGGAATTATCCAACAAGCCCAGTGATTTGGATTTTTAAAAAAAATGTGTCATTGTATACATTTTTGTAAGTCTAATTTCTAGTTAAGTGAACTTAGTATTTATATTGACATGGAAAAAGCTTTGAATGGATTAAGTAAGTAATCATTGGACAAACTATATCTTATGAATTTGTTTGATTCAGAGTCACTGTAAAGTTCCTGTAGATAAGAGGAAATATTTTGTATAATGAAACATTTAATGAATAATAAAGAGTAATGTTTTAATGGATTTGCCAGGAGCTTATAATTTTATATGTCCTTGTAATTTTATATATATGCCTAAAAGAAATGAGTCAAAAGTCTACACTTTGCATCACAACAGACCTCTTTCCATCACATTACTCACTCTTCAAGAGATGTATTGATTGTATATTCAAAATTACAGCATTCATAATATCTAAGTGTTATGGCTAAGTGTTAATTAATAGTTCATTATTTCTTTTGTTAAGTGATGCTAATTGTGGATCGCAGATGAATTTTTTGTTCTCAGATTAGACCACTTAATGGCCCTTTTTATAAGTAGCCTTGATGAAAGAAATCATGAAGAGATAGTGTTCTTATTGCTGTCATCTTCATAGATATATAAATAAAGATATTTAAAATATTTAAAAACTTTTTTTCCCTTCAAAATGATTGGTTATCTTTAGGTACAATGGTGAAGTGGGAGATGTTGTTGTTGGTAGAATAAGTGAGGTAAGTAGAGTATTTTATCAATTGGTTTCTTTTGCCATAATTTAAAAATGCCAATATTTTTTATTTGAAGGCAACAGAAAAAGTTTTTTTTCTAGAATTTGTAATACTTTAATTATAGTTTCATGAAACTGTAAAAAAATCTGTTAAAACTATGTAAATTGATTTGAAATTCCAGTATAATTGCCCATGTATCAATAAATAAATAATAACAAAAATGATAATTATCATCATTTCTTAAGTGAATGTAGTAAAATGGCACAGAAGGAATATAAACACAAGCATGATTGGGCAGGATAAAAGATACAATGACAAACCTTGAAGGTTCCTTGGATTGATATACAGCTTAAAAATGAATGAAAACCTGGCACTGAAACATTTTCTGTTACATTATTTTGATATATTTCAGAAATTAACAACCATTAAAAAGCTAAGCAACTGATAATAATAATAATAATAATCATCATCATCATCATATTCGGTTTAACTTCCGTTTTACACACTAGCATGTGTTGGATGCTTTCTTGAAATCGACTTCCAAGTTATCCTATCCTTTACCAGGTCTCTGCTGACACCTTTTGTTTCAGATCCATGCTTATCACTTCCTTCCATGTTTTCTTCGGTCTTCCTCTGCCAGTGATTCCTGTCACCTTGATTGTTCTAAGTTGGTATGAATTTGAAATAGCTAAGAAATCATCTTTGCTTGTTACCTACCAAGTGTGTGTACAATTATCACACCAAGAAAGAACATACACACAAGAAATGAGTATAGTTTGCCAACTAAACATTTAATAATACTGATACTCAATATTGCTCACACACACTCATACACACACAAGTATTAGAATAATAAATTAGGTGTAATGTTAACAATAGATTGCATTTTGAAACAGAAACAAAACAGTAAGTAATTGTNCCTTCCATGTTTTCTTTGGTCTTCCTCTGCCAGTGATTCCTGTCACCTTGATTGTTCTAAGTTGGTATGAATTTGAAATAGCTAAGAAATCATCTTTGCTTGTTACCTACCAAGTGTGTACAATTATCACACCAAGAAAGAACATACACACAAGAAATGAGTATAGTTTGCCAACTAAACATTTAATAATACTGATACTCAATATTGCTCACACACACTCATACACACACAAGTATTAGAATAATAAATTAGGTATAATGATAACAATAGATTGCATTTTGAAACAGAAACAAAACAGTAAGTAATTGTTTTGGGGAATAAAACATGTCATCACACTATAACTGTATTTTTAAGTCAAACAAAAATGTACTGGCATTGCTGGGAGGATTCTTCTTCCTTGTCTTCCATGGCTTGTTTGTTTTCAAACTTAACTGAATATCTCTTTCCCAAAAATTTTGCCTTTGATAGCTTTACACATTTCTTCAGTGAAAGGGTCTTCTCCAGTACTTCCACGTATTATATCCTTGAGCAGTATCTGCCTCCTTTCATTTGCATCCTTTTCTGGACTACAGGAAAAGTCATCTGATTCATTTGAGCATCACTCATTAGCTGTGGCCATGTTCTATCTCATTTTATAGTCTCTTCACTTGCAATTCTGTTGCTATATGAAACTTCAGAATTTTGCCCAGAAACCACATTTTGCAGTTGAGAGACTAGCAATATCAGGAATAATAATACACATTCATGTGCAGATGGGTTTTAATAATAGTATTTTTTGTCTCCATGTTTTATATGTAGGTTGCGCAGAGGAAATGGAGAGTGGATACATTTTCGAAGCAAGATTCCATCCTTCTGCTTTCTTCAGTTAATCTTCCTGGTGGAGAGCTGGTAGGAATGTGAATTTGCATTTTATTAAAGTGAAGTATATCTATACTGTTTTTTGAAAGATGTCTGACATGGAAATCCAATTTGACAAAGTCAAATCTTATTCCAATTTAATTAAGCCTGATTGCATTTTCGATATACATAGTTGTCCCATTTGACATTTGGAAAAAAAAAATGTGCGATACCCAAAATCGCACAAGGGTGACTTTTGGAGGGGGAAAGATTCATGCCTACAATTCTCAAAATCAGGTGACAAGAAAGGTTGGCAAGTTGGCTTTAATTTAGCATTTTTGACATTTACAAATCACAATAACATTTAATTATAGAGTTATAGGCTCCTTAGTTTTTTAATAGCTTACACATTCTTTCGACAGTTGAATAATATTGGTCCATTTCAAGTAATTTTTAGATCATTGCAGCTGAAGGTGTCATATTGCCTCATGCTGTTCTTGATTAAGAAATTGAAAAGTACCCAGAGATTACGTTGTATCTTGCATTCTTACGTCTTTTTTATGACCATGTGCTTTTATTTGAATTAGTTTTTATTTCATTTTTTATTTTATTTCATTTATTAATATTTTTATCAGCGTGAAGCTTATGTTTCACTGGATCCAAGTTACACATGGCTTTGGTACATTTTGTGTACAATGTCAGTAGTAAAATTAAAGTTAATAAAATTACAATGAAATTTAAAATTACCCTGAGCAATCACTATGACCATTGTTATCGTGATTTATGGAATCAAAACCATTGAATTATCTTCACTTTTTAGCACAGAAGCGGTATCGACCGGGTAGCGGATGTTGTTTATTTTCATATCATTATGAAATGCATGGAATTTTTTGTTTGTTCTTTTTTTTAAATCAATAATTGTAAGAGGTTTTGACTTAATAAAGCACATTGAGCATTTCCAAAAACGTTTTAAGTATGCAAAAGGTAGAAAAGACCTCCATCTACTATGTGAACTTTACCAAAGTTACTGGATTTCAGTCAGGAGAGGAGTGCCCAAAGGATGCATTTTATCCCCTGATCTATTTTAACTCATGAAAGTAAATGAAATTGTGATGGAAGAGGGCTTCAAAATAAATGAACTACCACTGTTTAATTCATATACGAAGATGGTACAGTTATTATTGCACAAGATAAACAATTGTTAGAAAATTACTTATAGAGCTAATACAAGAGAGTAAAAAGATATAAATAATAAAAAAGATACAAGGTTCAGGTTATAAACAAAAAAAGTGTGATGCCTACTTGGATTAGATGGTCAAGCGCTAGAGATAGTAGGTCCTTTCAATACCTTGAGAGTTTAATAACATCAGATAGTAAATGTGAGAAAAAAATAAAAAGTAGAATTGAAGTTGCGACACATGCCCTTGCAAGGCTTAAAAGCATCTTAATATATAAACAGTAAAAATGTGAATGGTATAAAAGTGATTTCTTAAGTTTTTGGTTTGGTGTAGCAAACTCCATGGATGTGAAAGCTTGACTATAAGTAAAGGAATACAGAAGAAGATGGAAGCAATGGAAATGTGATGCTATAGAAAAATGTTTAAGGTCTCATGAGTAAAAAAATGTGATGTTAAAATTTTAGACATTTGTAAAGAAAAGAGGAGTTGATTAGCAAAATCAGAAAAAAGAGGACTGAAATCTTTTGGACGTAAAATTCAAGGAGAGAGTATTGAGAAATTTATTATAGAATGTTGATTAGTCAAAAGAGATCCAGGGATCATTAAAGAAACACATTCTTGGAAAGCCTATCATCAGTTGCAGAAAAGCTGGGTGTTGGCGAGCTTCTTCAACCCGCTGCTGACAGAAAGAGATTTTAGCACATGGTCGTCCTTTATGTCAATAAGTGATACGACACGAGAAGAAGAAGAGAATTGTGAACGAAATTGACAGAATAAATTTGTCTCCTTGTTTTTTTTTCATATCTTTTAATCTAACCAAGGGTGGAGCATTTTCTTTTCTATTTTATTATTCCCTTTGTGCCTATTTATTGGTTACCTCCCCCAATTAGTTCTATTCGCGCAGACACATACAAACTCAGTACTATCCTACCTATAGCGGAAATAATGAATCAGACATAAGTTGAGGCTGGAACTGAGTATCTTTAGCGTGGTAAGCTGTTGATTTGATGATTTGGCCACTGCTATTATGTGGCATAACCACAGTGTCACAAAATACACCTACTACGTGAGGGAAGAACTAAACGGTATGCAAAATTTAGCATTGGTTTTTGATGCCTGCAATTCAACAACACTTGTTTTAGTCTTATTTGATTGTACTTTTCTGAGATGGGTTAATTTATTTATGGTAGAAGTGAAAAAGAAGAAAAAAAATGTGTTGCTCTTAAAAAGTTAAGCAGAGCCATGGAAAAACTGTTAAATTTGTATTTGTTTAGTTTCGATCAAAATCCACATTGTTGTTTTGGCATTGTAAACAAGATGCATGAAAATAGTTTAGACAAGAAAGAACAATGTCATATACTGACACGTTTTCCTATTTTTCTTTGTCAGTATTTGGTTACTGAAAAAATACAGCAGAGGAAAAGGTGTGATGACCCATTATGTTCCATAATTTACTTCTGACATGAAATTTTAAAACAGTTTTGCTTTAATACTTGGATTAATCTACAGTAAAAAGCCGTAGCAATTGATATTTATCTTTATCTTCTTCGTTGTTTATTCAGAGAAGGCGATCTGCAAAGGACGAACTTTTGATGAGAGAGTATTTAAATGAAGGGGATCTTATTACAGTATCCATTTCAGCCAAATAAATATCTACAGATTTTTTGTGGGTCACAGTTTATATTTGGAGAAATGAAATAATTTTATGCAGTTAGATTCGTCTTTGGGTTATTGATTTATATGATTATAGCATCAGAACTTGTCTGATCCTTTTTCTTCACAACCGTATTAAATATAGTTTGTATCTTGTTTGTTTTATTTGCAATGAATTTTTTTTGTTAGTGGCCACAATATTTTTTGCAGCTGATAGCCTAATATAAACCAATTTATCTCAATCCTCTTTGGTGTGTAAATCCACTTGTAAACTTTTTAGAAAATTAGAAATATTGATTAAATGTATAATTAAAATTGAATTTTTATGTTGAGGCTATTTATAGCCTGTCAGATTCTCTATTGAACGGCATTGGCTGTTTAAAATAGACCGACAGCATTAAAAATCAGTGACATCAACAAGAGTTTTTACAAATAGAATAAAGTTTTTTACGACTGAAAGCATCTTCATCAGGTTTCTTGTCACACTGAAGAGAAATGCATTAGGAAACATCTTGCATTATATATCTAATGACTAATTTGAAATTCTGTAATTACTTCAGCTATGAAATTGGGCAACGATTGATAAGAATTATGTGGCAAATTGTATCATAGCAAATGCAGTATAATTCATTGGAGTAGATTTATTTGCTTATGAACTACAGAAGGTGCTTTTCTTATTTTCCTTTTCTTTTTTGTTATCTGAATCGTTAGAGACTATGCAAGGCATAATGCCACTATGTGTATGGAATTGCGCAAGTATGACTGAAAAAAAAGTAAAAAGAAACAAGAAAAATAACAACGTTAAGCTAAGAGATAAGAATTCGACCTTAAAACATTCAAATAATTTGATGTAGGAAAGCATTTAAATCCTAAAGAGTCCGAGGAAAGAAACTACAATGATGGAAAGATTTATTACAACGGGGGAAACAACTGCACGAGGATGAAGACGTGAAGAACGAAGCACACGAAACACAACAAACTGAACTGGTACCAACGAGGAAAGCTTATTGAAACCTTTCCCGTGATAGCACCTATAGAAAAGACTAAGACAAGCCACATTTCGTCGATGAGACAAAGGTTGAAGAGTAGCTGCAAGATTTGGACATATCGAATTGCAAAGAAGAAGATCAAGATAAAATGACGGAGCACCTGCGCAAATATGGCAACAATACTTTAGGCAAGGGTGGATGGAAGATTTATAGAGATACAAGGTGGCTTCAGACGTGTCAATAGATTGAAATTTAGAACTTTAAGAAAGATCTAGAGAACATGACACACGAAGAATCCTCATTCCTCAAGAGGAGAGGCAACCTCACCAGGGCGAGCATCGGAATTATATTCCATGAATATTGGAGGAAGATAAGGGCTTTTCTTTCTATTGAATGATATAATTTGTGTTTTAGACGCATTGAAAGAAACCAGCCATTCCTTTCCCAATTCTCTGACACCCTGAAGGTTAGATTGTAAAGCTTCTGCAAGCATGACTTGTTCCACCTTAATCGCCTTGTGGTCAATGCCAGAGTACAGGGCAGTGTTATCAGCATAGATGTTGATAAACTGAAGCAAATTATTAGGAAGATTGTTGATCTCAAGAAGGAAGAGAGTAGGACCAAGAACAGAACCTTGGTGAACCCCAACTTTAATGGGATACTCTTTCGATTTTTACCACTTGAGAGAAAGAACTAAAGGATTCCAAAGACCTTTCCACAAATACCATAACCAGAAAGCGTATGGAACCACACATTATCAAATGCCTTGGAAATATTAAGGGCTATAGCTCGCCCTTCACCAGCTGTAACCATAAACCTATAGAGAGGTACCTGAATTACAGTTAAAAGTTCAACAGTGGAGCGAGAATCTCTAAACCAGTACTGAACATCAACAAACAGACCTAAGTTCTGCAAGAATTCTAACCAGTGCATTGTTAAGTCGTTCAAAGATCTTGCTAATGACAGAAAGAAGACTTAAAGGTTTTGCGAAGGTCAAATGTGTCACCTGCATTTTTGAAGAGGAAGAACATTAATAACTTTGATCAATTTGTGGGGGGAACTCTGGCAGAGAAACATCAGTGTCATTAGGGAGAAATTGGTGGGAAACAATCTAGCAAAAAGATCAGCCTTTTTTTTAGAGGACAGAGGAAGTCGAACACCATGAAGGAGTAGAGGAAAAATCGACTCGCAAGAATTCAAAACACTGTTGTAAAGCTTCCAGAAATTTCGACTCTCAAGTCTTTGAGTAGAAATAGATTCTGGAACTCGCTCATCAAAGCGAGATTTGGCATCAGAAATCACCCTTTGATAAGTGTTGCTAGCCTGTCCGAAAGGAACCCTAAGATTAATAAGCTTTGTTATGTTGAAACTGAACACAGAAATGTTTGCAATGAGCAATGGCAGAAAAATAATGAACGTTGAATCATGGAAGGGAATGAGATTTGACTTTGTAAATATGACTAAATACAAATGTTTCAATACCAACTTGTGTTTATTCTGTGAATTTAGTTGAAGCATCGGAAGCTAATTTGTCGAAGACTGAATCGGATAGAATATCACCAAGAACCTGGCGAAATCTATGTGAGTTGGCCTGGCCAGATTTTAATTCTTACGATAATATGGCTTGTCAACAAGATTTAATACAATTAACGCAACTTCAACAGTGGCAAAACATATTCCGTAGACCCAAAAGGGATAAGAGATGAAACTGTACAATGCTGAGGAATGGAAGTCAAAAAGAGATTTAAAAGAGAAGGTTCTCCTGAGTCTGAATCAGGAAGCCTTGTTGGAAACTCAACAAGCTGTACAAGATCATGGGTAAGAGTAAAGTTGTACGGAACTTCTCCAGGTCTGTTAGTCCTGTTCGAATGACTCAAGCAGAATATGTGATGAGTATCCAAGTCACCAAAGACAAAGTTATTAGCAGTGCGATGCTTATCCAAGGCCTTATTAATGAAGTCTGATACTCTTTCAATAATTGACCATGAATCAAGAGAGGGAGATCTATGCTAGAAAATTAGGCAACAAGTTGCATGTAGAAGAGACAATCTAAATCACACGAAAGGCTTATTTTAAGATTAAAGTTCTTTTACCCTAACAGTTGGAAGATAGTGTCGAGCATAGACAGCGAGACCACGAAGAAAAGTTGTGGAGTCTAGTCGAAATAAAGTATCCATCAACATGAAGATACGTATTACTAACACTGTCAATAAGATATGTCTTACAAAGTGCAAGAATACGAGGTGAGTCACAATGACAGAAAGCTTGAGAGAGAGAGAGAGAGAGAGAGAGAGAGAGAGAGAGAGAGAGAGACAGAGAGACAGAGAGTGACACAGAGTATTTTGTAAAGATAACAGGCTATTCCGGCTCTGTGCAGAGCTAGTACTGCCAGATCTCGAGTCTACAGTCTTGGATATAGACTGAGCGTTGGGCTTGGAGATTCTTTGCACCCCCTGACCACAGGAGTGCTGGGTGCTGGGGGGCATTCGTTCGATTGACCCTATCTAACAACAGAAAGAAGTAAATTTCCGAAGCCATCGCCTAGACGGAGGGTATCAGTATGCCGACTGACTGAGTACTCTAAACTGCTCGACAGACGCCACTGGGTACGCCACATTGGCCA
>RDPX01000080.1:1147407-1160987 GCA_003991215.1 Morbakka virulenta | reverse complement strand
ATGTTTTTATTTATATTTTATGTTTATGTTTGTTTATGTTTATGTTTATGTTTATATTTTATGTTTGTTTATGTTTATGTTCATATTTATGTTTATATTTATGTTTATGTTTGTTTATGTTTATGTTTATATTTATGTTTTTATTTATATTTATGTTTGTTTATGTTTATGTTCATATTTATGTTTATATTTATGTTTATGTTTATGTTTATATTTATGTTTTTATTTATATTTATGTTTATGTTTATATTTATGTTTATGTTTATCTTTATGTTTATGTTTGTTTATGTTTATATTTATGCTTATGTTTATGTTTATGTTAATTTCTTGGTGTTGATCGATCTTTTGCATTTTCCAAAAGTCTGATCTTCCTTGGGCCACTTGCATCATTTTGCTAAGGTTGCAGAGGAAGAGAAATAGGTGTACTTCCAGATTTATCTACAAGTATGGTTTTCTTGTGTATAGTAGCACTAAATCGACTTTTTTTCGCTTATTTTTCTCAAGGCAAAAGAAATCTTGAATAATGACGTCCAAGATGACATTATTGATAAAACAAGGAAGAAATTGTTACTACAGATGTGACAAGTGGCTGTTACCTACTTACAGTAGAAACGCATTGGCTAAACACTTGGTTTGGTAATGTCACACACTCCGGGTTATTACACTCCGGGTTATTAAATTCCGGGTTATTACACTCCGGGTTATTACACACCGGGTTAGTAGTGAGAAGAACTGCTTGAAAGCCAAATAAAGCAAAGTACCTAATGCGAGATAAAGAGTGGCATTGTTATTATGTATTCTGTTAGTAAACGTGCTAAAAAGTGTACTTGAATTGCCACAATATTTTACTTTTGGTGATAGAGCAATTGTCATTCCAGGCCTATGCATTGTATTATACCGTTGATTTGTTCCAGCTGAAAATTTGATGTAAGATGTTTATCGAGCCCGTGGCGTTTTTTATTTGACTTCATTTAGTGCTTTTCCAGTTTGTTTTTACAAGTACTGCCATGACTCCAGTACCCTGAGATAGAGAGTATTTTTATGGTACTTTCCTATGAAACTAAAATTTAACTGCAGTTGTAATTTCAGTTAGTAACCATGTCATAGTTGAAATAAAAATATTGACAGAGAATGAGATACGAAGACAAATAAGGATAGAGAAATCAAAGATTACTTTCTGTTTGACTAATTTTGTTTGCTTTGACCCCAAATGACAGAAGGTAAGAGGGGCATCATCTCTATATTGCTTGGGGATCGACAGTTATATCGTTTTTCAGATGTTAATTATGAGTGGAATGTTGTACAGTATATCGGATGGGCTACAGTTACTGTGGTCGGCTCGAATAGTACTACTGCGCCCTTTGGAGTATTTGTGAGTTGGTAAATTATCTGACAGGCTTTGGGCACTTTGTGTTGATTGCGATATCATATTTTTTTCATTGTCTGCGTAATTCTCACCTTTTTCTTTTTCTCCCTCCCCCTTTTTCGGGGGGGGGGGTAGGAATGTCTTTATCGATTTAGTTTTGTAGTTGTCTATCTGTGATAAGCTAATGAAGAAAAAACACATAATTTATAGCTTGTTAGAGTACTATTTCATTAATTTTAGCCTTTTCGTTAACATGCGAGCGCTCGGTGAGCTCGTGAGCTCACTCGAACAAGGGTCCGTGAGCTGTTAAGCAGATTTTCTCTGGTGGCAGTTCTACCGAAAAGCTATTTTTAATAAATGAGATAAAAAAATGCGGAGGTTTTGTGTTTATTAGCCACAGTATTTTTGTTAGTTGAATGAAATAACGATTCGTATGATGGATGGCGAGGAGACTATGCCAATATACGATGAGTACATGTTCAACAGAACGAATTACAACTGCTTGCTTCTACATTTTGTACCTGCAAAAAAAGATTTGAGGCTTCGAAGGGGTGGTTAAAGAAATTTGTGCTACGCCTTTGTGCTACGCCATGGTTTAACGTTAAGACAGCGAACATCAGTAACACAAAAAGATTCAGACCAATTTATGAACAGACTTGTATCTTACTTGATACAAGTTCGGCATCTCCAGCAGAAATTCAAGTTTACTCCAAGCAGTATTTACGCCATGAACAAAACACCTGTGTGAGAAGACATGGTAACAACTACAGATGAAAAAATTGGAGTGAAAGAAGTACTGATGCTATCACCAGGATAAAAAAAGCCAGAATATTGATTTGCCTGTCTGCTAAACCTGATGGATCCAAGATAAAACCCCTTATCATTTTCAAAGGGGCTAAACGAGAGGTAGTGAGACTGAACGATAAATATAAAGGGCCATGTGTTACAGCACCATCTGACAATTGCTGGATAAACACTGAGCTGACGCAGCAGTACAATCAGAGCATTTTGGTCTGGTTTTCATTTGGCAAACGACTCTTGGCATGGGACAACAAGTGTCATGTTCAATCGTCAATTTCTGGTGATTTAAAGCTAAAGATAGTTTTAAAGATTAATTGTACCAGAGAGATGTACTAAGTACTATGTGTAAGCACCAGATGTCTCGTAGAGCAACCTAATTAAAACTAATGTAAGCGAACATGACGAATCGCTTTCGACTGTTGAAATTCACCAAGCCAAAGAAATAGTTCAAAAGTTTTTCTACAGTTTGCGGTCTGAATTTAGTCGTTGGTGGAAGTGAAAATTATATGACTCAGTGCCTAAAAGAAACTCAGCCATACCATGCCGGTCTAAGACTTTTTAATAAACAGATTAATTTTGAGTGAGCTAAATGCCAATCCTTTTCAAAGACTTAGTTCGAGAAGAAGGTATGACTAATGCTGCACTAGAATACCAGCTTAAAGATGCCAATGAAGAGAACGAAATTGACATTGTCTTATTATAGTGCTTGACATTGTTTCATGGTTAAATGACATCATTTTCTAAAATAACTTGATGTCGAACGTTTTGGCTATTTGCCTACTCATTTTGTACATTTAACAATTCAAATGAGAACCCCTCCAAAACGCTGTATTTTTTAATTCACTCCCCCATCGAAAGACAGCCCTTTTCGAATGAGTGCCCCTGCAAAGGCTCACATTTAAATGAGCACCCTGAGTGCTCTGTTAAAGAAATACGGTACTTTGGAATAAAGAGCTATCCACCTTCAAAATCGACGGCTTTGGAATAGCAAAACAGGATACAATATCCAAACAAAGTTGATAATCTAATATTATTTAGTATTGTTTTAAAAATTATAAACTTTATGGACTCAGAGAAAGCCATAGATGTAAGAGTTTTAGCATGCCCTGGGTCATAAGCTTTTTCTGGACTACGTTTCAAGAGATACTTCTCCCATCGTCAGGCTACTGAAATGACTAGGTACGGCTGTTTTTATTCCTTGTTAGTGCCCCCTTATCTATATGTGAACAGGGATCGAGTTGTTTCGAGGAGTGACCCCATACCTCTGTTGTGTTTGTTTTGTTTGTTGTGTTTCTTTCTTTTTCTTGCTGGAAGTCATATTTCTGGAAGGGTGTAGGATACACTGTTGATGTGATTGCTGTCTTGAATGGATTGTTTCTTTTATTTTTCTTGTTGTGTTGATTTCCTTGTCTATAATCATTTTATTTTCCCAGTCAGAGGTGTGATCTTGTGTTCTGGAGTGTTCGCCTATTTCACTATTCTTGGTGTCAACTTTTTGAAAAACTTTCTTGTGTTCATTTTCCCTTTGACCCAAGGAACGCTTTGATTCGCCAATGTCAGAGGCAGAAAAAATAGCGATAAAGCTCTTTGTGATACTCGGTACTAATTTTCTTGTTTAGTGACAAACATGTGCTCGTAGGCTATTCTTTCCAAGCAAGTCAAAAAACTAGACTTTGTGAAGCAGAACCTTTATTCACCTTTTACTTCCCTCAAAATAGAATACCAACTTGATCCGGCCAAGCTAATGCTTGGTGACTCCGGCGCTCGTTGATTTTTTCCAATTGAAATTAGATGTTTGTAGCTCATTTGGATTACATTCTGCTTCCTGTGTTTATTGCTGGATATAAATCCAGGTTGGCCGACCAATAGAAGTCTGGTTCTAATAGGTGGCCTTGTTCTTTGCTTCTCTTGCAAGACTACAAAGCAGCATTCCTTATCATGTGGTGCTTTAAATTTATGATTATTATTGTACAGTTTTTGTTACACAAAGTGGGTTTCTATGAGGTATATATAGTATTGGCAAATNATGTAAGCGAACATGACGAATCGCTTTCGACTGTTGAAATTCACCAAGCCAAAGAAATAGTTCAAAAGTTTTTCTACAGTTTGCGGTCTGAATTTAGTCGTTGGTGGAAGTGAAAATTATATGACTCAGTGCCTAAAAGAAACTCAGCCATACCATGCCGGTCTAAGACTTTTTAATAAACAGATTAATTTTGAGTGAGCTAAATGCCAATCCTTTTCAAAGACTTAGTTCGAGAAGAAGGTATGACTAATGCTGCACTAGAATACCAGCTTAAAGATGCCAATGAAGAGAACGAAATTGACATTGTCTTATTATAGTGCTTGACATTGTTTCATGGTTAAATGACATCATTTTCTAAAATAACTTGATGTCGAACGTTTTGGCTATTTGCCTACTCATTTTGTACATTTAACAATTCAAATGAGAACCCCTCCAAAACGCTGTATTTTTTAATTCACTCCCCCATCGAAAGACAGCCCTTTTCGAATGAGTGCCCCTGCAAAGGCTCACATTTAAATGAGCACCCTGAGTGCTCTGTTAAAGAAATACGGTACTTTGGAATAAAGAGCTATCCACCTTCAAAATCGACGGCTTTGGAATAGCAAAACAGGATACAATATCCAAACAAAGTTGATAATCTAATATTATTTAGTATTGTTTTAAAAATTATAAACTTTATGGACTCAGAGAAAGCCATAGATGTAAGAGTTTTAGCATGCCCTGGGTCATAAGCTTTTTCTGGACTACGTTTCAAGAGATACTTCTCCCATCGTCAGGCTACTGAAATGACTAGGTACGGCTGTTTTTATTCCTTGTTAGTGCCCCCTTATCTATATGTGAACAGGGATCGAGTTGTTTCGAGGAGTGACCCCATACCTCTGTTGTGTTTGTTTTGTTTGTTGTGTTTCTTTCTTTTTCTTGCTGGAAGTCATATTTCTGGAAGGGTGTAGGATACACTGTTGATGTGATTGCTGTCTTGAATGGATTGTTTCTTTTATTTTTCTTGTTGTGTTGATTTCCTTGTCTATAATCATTTTATTTTCCCAGTCAGAGGTGTGATCTTGTGTTCTGGAGTGTTCGCCTATTTCACTATTCTTGGTGTCAACTTTTTGAAAAACTTTCTTGTGTTCATTTTCCCTTTGACCCAAGGAACGCTTTGATTCGCCAATGTCAGAGGCAGAAAAAATAGCGATAAAGCTCTTTGTGATACTCGGTACTAATTTTCTTGTTTAGTGACAAACATGTGCTCGTAGGCTATTCTTTCCAAGCAAGTCAAAAAACTAGACTTTGTGAAGCAGAACCTTTATTCACCTTTTACTTCCCTCAAAATAGAATACCAACTTGATCCGGCCAAGCTAATGCTTGGTGACTCCGGCGCTCGTTGATTTTTTCCAATTGAAATTAGATGTTTGTAGCTCATTTGAATTACATTCTGCTTCCTGTGTTTATTGCTGGATATAAATCCAGGTTGGCCGACCAATAGAAGTCTGGTTCTAATAGGTGGCCTTGTTCTTTGCTTCTCTTGCAAGACTACAAAGCAGCATTCCTTATCATGTGGTGCTGTAAATTTATGATTATTATTGTACAGTTTTTGTTACACAAAGTGGGTTTCTATGAGGTATATATAGTATTGGCAAATATAGGTGTTTATACCCCATGGATGGAAAGCGAGCAAGAGCAGGAAAAGGGGTTTTGTCTGAACAGCATGATTTGGTGCTGAGCACTGGTTTGTTGGTTAAATGCAGTTGGACCCTAACCAATTGATTCTTTGTTTGAGCCTCCAAACAGGAAAAAGGCATTTGTAGGTACACAACTTTCGAAAATGGCATTAGTTGTTGTCTCAAATGCTATCCGGTCAAGAAATCCCCACTGCTTCACTTAAGTTCCAAGAAAGGCTCCGTCTGATCTTAGTAACCGAGAAAAAGGAAAGGACAAGAAAAAAAATTCCAAGCAAAAAAAAGAGGAGACGAGTTGTTCTGTAGGCAAATTTACTGTGCTTGGAATAATCAAAATAAGGGAAATATTGTCTGGACTTCCGTACTTCATGACGCTTAGAAAAGAAAACATCCTGTCCTGTAAATTTCAGTTTTTGGTTACTGTCCACGTGGTCGAGTCGTAGGACAGGACTGACTACAGTTTTTCTAATCATAACAGTAGTAATCAATAAAATCTATTTCTCATTCATTATTATTTATAGCACTTTTTTTCACTTTTCCACAATTTAGTTTTGTAACTCTATTCATGACAGTGGTAATCAACAAAAAATATTTTTCGAATCATGACAGTGGTAAACAATAAAGTCAACCATTCTGATCACGAAGAATGCTGAACACAAGATCACACATTTGACTGGGAAAATAAAAGGATTAGAGACAAGGAAATCAACACAACAACAAGAAAAATAAAAGAAGCAATCGGTTTTCTACAGCACAACAATCACATGAACAAATAGATACTGCACCCTTCCAAAATTATGGCTTTCAGCACTGTAGAAAGAAACACAACACTGGTATGGCGCTACTCCTCAAAACACTTCGATCCATGTCTACACATAGGTCCGCACTATCAAAGTATAAAATACATCCCAACAAACACCCCAGATTTGCCGACTACTAAATAATGAAGAAGAAGACCATTTTGGTCTTGGAGACATAAACGAATGAGGTGATCTTGGGAACAAATGATGCAGACTGTAACAGCAAGCATTGCAGTAGTGGCAACAGTTTGATTAACATTGACGAACATTAAGAAAAGAAATAGAAAACGTACAATGAATATTTTTGAATAATAAGAAATCTAGATTATAAGAAATTCTGATACTATAGCAGCAAAGAAAAGATACGAAGAACGTGTAGGTTAAAGCGACATGGATGATTTGGGGAAAATTTGGCTCGTTTACAAAATGCACATGTCAAAATTGCTGAAAAATTAATACCAAAGAAACAAAGGCAAGCAAGAGAAAAGCCGATGACAGATGATATTCCGGATTTGATGGAAAAAAGAGAGAAGTTTAAAAGTAGCAATATATTATGATGCAAAGAAATAAGCAGAGGAATAAAATGAGATCTTGTGCTGCAAGAAAGAGTAATAGAACTTGCTGGAAAAAAGGTTGCGCACAGGGAAGTAATAATGAAAAAAAGAAAAGCAAATTGGTAATGAAAGAAAGGAGTACTTGACAGATATAATTATTTATATATATTCTTATAAAAATTCTTGTAAATATATATGTATATATTTTTTTACAATAATTTTTCTGAGATGAGAAACCAGAACAGTTAGAGCTTTGCGTAGAAAAAAATTGATTCGATATTTAAGAAGATAAAATTGGAAAGGTATTGAGAAGGATGAAAGAAGAAGGAAATGTAGATGGTAAAAATGGAGTAATAATAAAGATTCTGCTTGCTTTCGATAGTTTTAGTGCTAAAAAGGTTACAAGTATTGCAAAAAAAAATCAAAGTGGCGAAGTGAAGGCATGTGCCAATCAATATTTTTAGGTATTTTAAGGGAACCTGAAATTTTGGTGTACAATGAACTTGGAATTTTAAATATAACGAGTCAAGTATTAAAATAAATCTTAAGAATTGTGTTAAAGAGAATAAGAAGTAAGACGAAAAGGGCAAAAGCAGAAGAGCAATACAGCTTTGTCGAAGGAAAATGAGCGAGAAATGCGATATTCATATTGGGTGGAAAAATTGTAGAGGTGCAAAAGATATGCATCTGTATTTCACAGATTATGAGAAAGCTTTGGATAGAGAAATAATATAAAAGGTTACTTGAAATGTTAAAGGAAACAGGAGTGGACGGAAAAGATTTAAGGATGGTGTACAAAGTTTATTTGAACTAGAAAGCTCCTGTAAAAGTGGGAGTAGATCAAAGTGCCTGAATGAAAATTAGAAGAGGAGTATGCCAGGTTTGTGTTCTTTCTCCTGGTCTGTGCTTTATATACAATGAGACGATGAGACCAATAAAAGGAATATAAGATTTGGTATTGGTGAAAGAAAAATAAGTAATATATGATATGCGGATGTTGCATTTTGATCGACTCACACCAGAAACTGTAGGGTATTTTCACAACAGTGAAAGAGGCGAGTAAAGAAATAGATCTGTCAACTAACGTGAGATAAAATAAAGGCGATGATTATTAGTAAGAAGACAAAGGTCCCAAGATATTGTGTAATACTGTGAACGGCAAGAACAAAAATCAGGTGAGAACGTTCTGCTACCTGTGAAGCTTTATCACGGAAGATGGAAGCTGTATAGAGAAGGAAAAGGAAGAATTCTTCAAGCAAAGAATGACTTTTTCAAGACAAGAAATATATATTTATCAACAGTTACCTATTAGTAAAAACAAGACAAAGAGCAGTTAAATAATATATATGGTCAGTGTGAGATCCTCATTACAGATTAGGTTTGGAGTACATATCATGGGAAAGGAAAGATAGAAGACCTAAGCTTAACAAGTAAAATCCAAGGTTGTAGAACCAGTGGAAGACTAAGGGAGAAGTATATGGATGGAATAAAAAGAACAGTAGGAGATGGAAACAAAGCTGGACACTTATTGCAAATGGTAAGAGGTAGAGGAATATGGAAATCCACAGCCGCCAACCTCTTTTGGAGCACCGCACTTTAGTATTTTCATGGAAAATGTTCTTATGAGCTTTCCTTGCTGGTACCAGCTCATTTTGTTGTACCTCCTTTGACTCGTTTCTCTCAACGTCTTCATTGTTATGTGGTTGTTACTTCTCGCTGTAATACGCTTTTCTATGGCTGTAGTTTCTCGGACGACTGGACTGTGAAACTGTTTTACCCGAGTGATTCCTTTCTCCATATGAATAGAATATTTGTAAATCTAAGATAAACTCTTATTTTTGCCTTATCCTTTTTTATGTCTCCATTTTCTTGAAAATTCTACACACTTCGTGACTTTATGTTACGTATTGTTCTTATCCATAAAAGAAACAGGGCAGGTACTATCAGCAGTGTATGTATCACTGAAATGCTTCTACCCTGCATAAATATTTGAAATAAATAAATATATTAAAAATAAATAAATGAGTAAATAAATAAATTATTCTAGGAAAAAATCAGAATTATAAAGAATACTCCTTCTTCCCCACCACAGAAAACAAGCACCTGACAACAACTCCTGCTGATTCAGTCTCATGGCAACGCAAATTTGTTCCCAGACTCAAGAACCAAATTTAAAATGGCGCCCTTGTTTGGGAAAACATATTGATTGCTTTGATGTCTGGAAGATCAAGTGATTAGACCTTTAAAGTGGGATGTAAAAAGACTAGGACTGCCTGAAGACCCATAAAAGAGTTTCATCGAAAAATGGCTGCAACAGATGCACTTACACTGGTAGGTCACCTATAACCTTTTAATCCCACGGCAGAAAGCTTCTTTCTGTTGTTAATGGAATCCAGTGACTATGAGCTGTCATCATTTTTATGATGTAAAGGGACATTGTCATATAATTCCAATATAAGGAAGTTATTATAATTTTTTGGTACATATGTAAAAGAATCGTACATTTTTTCATAATATTACATTAGTTTTCGGATTGTTTCTCTTTTATGATTACTGATGTTATCTTAAGATAATTTCAATAATCGTAAAAGAGAAACAATCCGAAAACTATCTCAATTTCCTATAATCTAAGACGTTTAGATCATAAATAAGAAAAACATATTTGCTTGCATTTTGTGTTTATTTATTCTAAGTAATGCATATTGTATAACCATTTCTTTCAAAATAGGTAATATTAGAAAATATAACATTTTATTGCTATCTAGTAGGTTTTTTATCGTGTTATGGATTAAAGTCATTGCATTTTCTTATCATTGCAGGCAAAAATTAATTTTTGCTGCAGGGAAGGGTACTATAGACAACTACAGACAACATGTCGTGAAAGCCAGCAGAAGTATGGCAATGACCCAGTTTTGGTATTTTGGAAGGCATATGGGGTCTTAATGGAAGGTGAGTTAGTTTTGGTTTTTAATCCTAGTTGTGAAAGTTAGAGATGTGGGAGTTCACCATATCCTAGATTATCACCAGTGGTAACTAACAAAGAAAATGCAATATATGTAGAAAATAAATAGGCATTAAATTAAAAAATTTTTTTTGGACTTTATTGATTCATTGGAAGCCTTAGAGATAGAAACTTTATCAAGTCATTTGCCTTCAACTTTTAAGAATTACATTTTCATAGATACTTCTCTCATTGTCAGAGCACATCCTGATGATGGGAGAAATATTTCTTGAAACGTGGTGAAGTATAAGCTTATGACTTATAACATAACATAGCTTCTGTAGCTTTAACTAGTACATATCATTGCTAATGCTGAAACCTAAGTTTAGATTTTAATGTTTTTGCCTGTCACAATGTTTTGAGAAAATCTTCTTACATACCCTAACCCTAACAACTCCTTGATCTTTGATAATCTAGGTGAAAAAAATGATGTGAAAATTATTACACTATGATTGTATGTTTTGCATAGTTTTAGTTTGTTTCTGTATTAATCTTTCCATTCTGTTGTCCCATATTTTAATTGGGGTTAAAAACAGGAATGTAAAGGATATCTTTAGTAACAATGTGAAATAAAATATGGTAATAATGTTAAATGAGTCTGCTATATACATATGCTATATATATATGACATCAACACCCCCACCCAGAAAGCCCTTGAATTCACCATATCAGGAGCAACAATGTATAAAGCCAGAATAGGACGCCACTCTACAAATCTTCTCAGCACCATCCGTGAAGACATCAAAAACTCCAGACTTGGGCAACTCCGTACCAGAAAACAGCTCCAGAGCCTAAGGGAAAAAGCAAGAGAGAAGAAGAACTGGAAACGTTTCCACGAAGGTCTGATTGCATCTATGGAATGTCCTTGACTACCAAAGAAGCAGAACACAGAGGATAAGTAAGTAAGTATATACTTAATCCAGGACCATTTTTTCAACCACAAGTATTAATGACAAATGCTTCAGATAACGCTGAATTCTTGATAAAAATCACCAGAATTTGAAAGATTTGATCTGAAAATGGCATCACATTGAAGCTGAGAAAACTAGATTCAACTCCAGCCCAATGAAAGCATGAACAACAGGACTTTGATGATGACAACTAAGTCTACACATTTCAAGTCAACATTAACATTTTTGTGATTTAATGACACTGTGTTACTTTGAATCACAACACTCAAACCAATAGTGTTATAAACAGATATTGTTAGCTGTCATGTCATCTATCTCAAGAGGCAAAAGAGACACAGCCAATTCCTCAAAGGTCACATTATGGCTGGCACTTTGCACACAAGGATTTTTTCTTAAGGGAAGTAAGATATTGTTACCTGCTACAGGTATCTATCCAGGGTCAGGTGACTTCATACCATCCTGCTGAATGTAACCCATAATGGAAATTCTGCAGACATTAATACAGAATTGACCTCTGGTTGTAGATGTTGTTGTATTCTTACTATGTTAATACCTGGAGTAATGTGCAGCATAGAAAATCCAGAGTAAACCAATAGATAAAACACAGTAGTCTTTGGATTCTTTCTACCAACTAAGAAAATTATGTATTCTACAGGTATTTGTTACAATTATTTCACTATAACATATTTCACAACTTCCATTAGACCATCACTGATGTATGGAAATGAAATCTGACTATTTACATGAAGACAAGAAGAAAAGATCAGCAGTACAGGAATGAGATTGATCCAGTATATTCACAATATAGATTGGGAATGAGTGCATGCAATAAATGACATATATTGAGATGATTGTGGTGAGTATGAGAAGACAGAGACTGATATTTTGTGGACATGCATGCTGGAGAGACTGATATTTAAATGGTGGCAAAGATTGGGGTGCAGGGGAAGAGGAAGGAAGAAAGGACCAAGCAGAGGTGGTACAACAGGATCAAAGAGGGTATGAGGAGATCATGCCTAAAAGGGATGACACCCAAGGCAGAGTTAAATGACATACACTGATAGAGTTCAGTGCCCTGCAGGACTGCTACTTATCATGGAACACAGCAGAGTAGGTGAGAAATTTTGGAGCAAGATGTACAGGCAAGAGAGGATTTATACAATCAACACTTGTTATTGTTGACAAAGACTTTGTGATACTCACCTTTTTTAGTTTGTCACAAGTGAAATGCATATCATACTCGTAAGTTAAGGGTTCTCAGTGCTTTACCAAGTTTGCTGCTTTGTTACTTTATTTATCTGCCTGTAAAAAGATTACATTGGTTAATGGGCAAAAAATTTGCCACATACATATAAAAATATATGTATATGTAATTGTACAAATTTGCTTGGGAAACATGTTTTGATGATACAAATATTATTGAAATTCTCTATTTTTAGATCAAATAACTGAAGCTATTCAGGAATTTGAGTCAGTCAAAGAAAAGCAAGATGTTGTCTTATGTGCAACAATGGCCCTGATTGTCGCATACAAAAGGACTAAGTCAGCTTCAAAGGAAACAATTCAGCATCTAGAGCAGAAATTAAAGTCTGAGAGAACATCATGTGGAGAAAATGCTCTATTCTTTGCAGGGATGTTTCTGTTTCATAGTGGGCGCCCAGATAAAGCCAGGGAATATGTAGATCGGATGCTCAAAATGTCTCCACAATCAAAGGAGGTAATAGCTTGTTGTTTGTTATTTTGGTTGTTCATAATTTTTAGGAATGATTAGTTGCATATGTCTATTTTTCTTTACCAAATTAATTGTTATTCTGTTCATAAGTGACACATTGTTGATGATAGCAATGTGTCACCTATTGCATCATCATCATCATCATCATATTCGGTATAACGTCCGTTTTACATGCTAGGATGTGTTGGACGATTTCTTGAAATTGACTTCCAAGTTATCCTATCCTTCACCAGGTCTCTGCTGACACCTTTTTCTTTCAGATCCATCCTTATCACTTCCTCCCATGTTTTCTTTGGTCTTCCTCTGCCAGTGGTTCCTGTCACCTTGATTGTTCTGCATCTACTTGTCCAAGCATTCTTGTCCATTCTCTCCACATGACCAAACCAACGAAGCCTCCTATTCTGCATACAGCTGCCAATACTGTCCAGATTCAATCTCCTTCTGAGTTCATTAGAACTGAGCCTGTCCTTTAGACTTACGTTGCACATCCATCTTATCATTCTCATGTCATTCTGCTCCATACGGCTGACATCTTCAGCTTTCACTGGCCAAGTTTCACTGCCATACATCATTGTGCTACGTACACATGCCTGGTAGACTCTACCTTTGGTAGGTAATGGCAGAGCTCTGCTGGTTAACAATGGCATCAGCTCCCTGAACTTACTCCATCCACTGTTAACCCTTGCTGTAACACTTGCACCAGCTCCCCCCTC
>RDPX01000080.1:1134477-1144063 GCA_003991215.1 Morbakka virulenta | reverse complement strand
GGATGCCCTTCCTGACACTAACCCATTAAGGTAATGGGGACCAGTGTTTTTATTGAGACACCATCTCTAGGTGATTGCCATCCAAGGCTGAAGAGCGCTTCACCTGCCCATGAGAGAAAGACTATACCCCGCCAGTCCTCAAACTGGTATTTCATGCTTGAATGAGACCAAGCATGGTCTTCGGGGTGAAAAAAGGATGAAATGCCAATAATCACTTTAAAGGATTTCAAAACTGTGTGCTGAATGGTGTACACATTTTATTAGTAAGTATAAATGAGTATCAAACACAAAGGGTGGAATAGTTTTGAAGAATTGTTTGAGGATCTATACTAAGCCATACTATGTTGATGAACAGTTTTGACTTATTGAATAAATTTGGTGTTTTTTCTGAATGCTTTTAAATCTTTGAATAACAGGGTCTGATTATGAGAGGATGGATAGATCTGAGATCTTCAAAGGAACAGTATGTGAAAAAGGCAATCAAGTTTTTTGATGAAGTATTAAGCAAGTAAGCTGCTTGTTTCAGATTGAATTTTTTGATACTTTAATTGCTGTTTACTCTTTGAACCATGTATTCCAGGACATATATATATATATATATATATATATTTGAAATTTCAGTGTGTTTGTGCTTTCATCCATCTATCCATGTATCCACCCATGCATTTATTCATCCATGCATCCATGAATTGATTGATCAATCTAACCTTTATAATCTGTACATTTTACTTTACAATAATCAGCTCTCCATAAAACTTACTTTTTGAGATGGAATACTTTGTGACAATGGAATTGAGACCACTTTGAATTCCAACGTACCCTGCTTTTGTGGCTTTAGCTCCATTTTATTCCAAAAGGGTTAGAACTGACATAAGACTGACAAGATGATTGTATTTCAGCTGAAATAATTTTGGTTTAGGAAATCCATAAAATCACTGTTTTGTAACTGTTATACCAATTTGCTGAAGGAAATTGATGATTAGATTTCTGAGGTAATGAAACGTTTTGCTTTCATGTGCTCTTTACTTTAGTACTTTTGTTTTGTTGTATTTTGTTGAACCCCTTTCTATTGCATGATTTTTATTTACTTCTTTTCTCATGGTGCTGAGAAAACAATGACAGTACAGAAAATACAAGAAGTAATATAGTGGTTATATGCTTGCCATTTCCAGTATGTTGGGGAACTAGCCATGCCTCCATATATTTCTGAAGAGATGGCTAAGGATAGGGCCTGGGGAAAGTCTGGCACAGTGAAGTGAAATTTACTAATTCAAATATAACCAGTATGGTCAAGCCATGAGAATGGGAGAAGAGATGGGGGGGGGGGGGGTAAAGAAGACATTCAACAGCAAAGTAGAGGGCAAGAGGAGCAGGGAAAAGCAGAGGCTAAGGTGGAGTGATGTCATCAAGAAAGATATGGAGGAAGTTCAGGTGACAAAGGAGGATGTCAAGGACAGGCAAAAGTGAAGAAGACTGTTGAGCAGCCGACCCAACCTGACCCATTGGAAAATGCCGAAAGGAGAAGAAGAAGTACTAAAAACACTTGTTATAGAACAGATCACCGTGAAAGACATAAGCATTAGTGAGGATCAATTTCAGTGCAAGATATGTCTTTAAATTCCTTCTTTAATTCCAAATCCTTGTATTTTGCTGTATAAATAAATTTAGTTTAAGACAAACTAAGCAAGGTAATACTTTTTATCAAAACAATGCTTAATTATCATATGATATGATATGATATGATTATATTATATTTTATTATGTTATGTTATATTATATTATATTGTATTATATTATATTATATTATATTATATTATATTATATCATATTATATTATATTATATTATATTATATTATATTATATTATATTTTATTATATTATATTATATTTTATTATATTATATTATATTATATTATATTGTATTATATTATATTATATTATGTTATATTATATCATATTATATTATATTATATTTTATTATATTATATTATATTATATTATATTATATTATATTATATTATATTATATTATATTATATTATATTATATTATATTATATTATATTATATTATATTATATTATATTATATTATATTATATTATATTATATTATATTATATTATATTATATTATATTATATTATATTATATTATATTATATTATATTATATTATATTATATTATATTATATTATATTATATTATATTATATTATATTATATTATATTATATTATATTATATTATATTATATTATATTATATTATATTATATTATATTATATTATATTATATTATATTATATTATATTATATTATATTATATTATATTATATTATATTATATTATATTATATTATATTATATTATATTATATTATATTATATTATATTATATTATATTATATTATATTATATTATATTATATTATATTATATTATATTATATTATATTATATTATATTATATTATATTATATTATATTATATTATATTATATTATATTATATTATATTATATTATATTATATTATATTATATTATATTATATTATATTATATTATATTATATTATATTATATTATATTATATTATATTATATTATATTATATTATATTATATTATATTATATTATATTATATTATATTATATTATATTATATTATATTATATTATATTATATTATATTATATTATATTATATTATATTATATTATATTATATTATATTATATTATATTATATTATATTATATTATATTATATTATATTATATTATATTATATTATATTATATTATATTATATTATATTATATTATATTATATTATATTATATTATATTATATTATATTATATTATATTATATTATATTATATTATATTATATTATATTATATTATATTATATTATATTATATTATATTATATTATATTATATTATATTATATTATATTATATTATATTATATTATATTATATTATATTATATTATATTATATTATATTATATTATATTATATTATATTATATTATATTATATTATATTATATTATATTATATTATATTATATTATATTATATTATATTATATTATATTATATTATATTATATTATATTATATTATATTATATTATATTATATTATATTATATTATATTATATTATATTATATTATATTATATTATATTATATTATATTATATTATATTATATTATATTATATTATATTATATTATATTATATTATATTATATTATATTATATTATATTATATTATATTATATTATATTATATTATATTATATTATATTATATTATATTATATTATATTATATTATATTATATTATATTATATTATATTATATTATATTATATTATATTATATTATATTATATTATATTATATTATATTATATTATATTATATTATATTATATTATATTATATTATATTATATTATATTATATTATATTATATTATATTATATTATATTATATTATATTATATTATATTATATTATATTATATTATATTATATTATATTATATTATATTATATTATATTATATTATATTATATTATATTATATTATATTATATTATATTATATTATATTATATTATATTATATTATATTATATTATATTATATTATATTATATTATATTATATTATATTATATTATATTATATTATATTATATTATATTATATTATATTATATTATATTATATTATATTATATTATATTATATTATATTATATTATATTATATTATATTATATTATATTATATTATATTATATTATATTATATTATATTATATTATATTATATTATATTATATTATATTATATTATATTATATTATATTATATTATATTATATTATATTATATTATATTATATTATATTATATTATATTATATTATATTATATTATATTATATTATATTATATTATATTATATTATATTATATTATATTATATTATATTATATTATATTATATTATATTATATTATATTATATTATATTATATTATATTATATTATATTATATTATATTATATTATATTATATTATATTATATTATATTATATTATATTATATTATATTATATTATATTATATTATATTATATTATATTATATTATATTATATTATATTATATTATATTATATTATATTATATTATATTATATTATATTATATTATATTATATTATATTATATTATATTATATTATATTATATTATATTATATTATATTATATTATATTATATTATATTATATTATATTATATTATATTATATTATATTATATTATATTATATTATATTATATTATATTATATTATATTATATTATATTATATTATATTATATTATATTATATTATATTATATTATATTATATTATATTATATTATATTATATTATATTATATTATATTATATTATATTATATTATATTATATTATATTATATTATATTATATTATATTATATTATATTATATTATATTATATTATATTATATTATATTATATTATATTATATTATATTATATTATATTATATTATATTATATTATATTATATTATATTATATTATATTATATTATATTATATTATATTATATTATATTATATTATATTATATTATATTATATTATATTATATTATATTATATTATATTATATTATATTATATTATATTATATTATATTATATTATATTATATTATATTATATTATATTATATTATATTATATTATATTATATTATATTATATTATATTATATTATATTATATTATATTATATTATATTATATTATATTATATTATATTATATTATATTATATTATATTATATTATATTATATTATATTATATTATATTATATTATATTATATTATATTATATTATATTATATTATATTATATTATATTATATTATATTATATTATATTATATTATATTATATTATATTATATTATATTATATTATATTATATTATATTATATTATATTATATTATATTATATTATATTATATTATATTATATTATATTATATTATATTATATTATATTATATTATATTATATTATATTATATTATATTATATTATATTATATTATATTATATTATATTATATTATATTATATTATATTATATTATATTATATTATATTATATTATATTATATTATATTATATTATATTATATTATATTATATTATATTATATTATATTATATTATATTATATTATATTATATTATATTATATTATATTATATTATATTATATTATATTATATTATATTATATTATATTATATTATATTATATTATATTATATTATATTATATTATATTATATTATATTATATTATATTATATTATATTATATTATATTATATTATATTATATTATATTATATTATATTATATTATATTATATTATATTATATTATATTATATTATATTATATTATATTATATTATATTATATTATATTATATTATATTATATTATATTATATTATATTATATTATATTATATTATATTATATTATATTATATTATATTATATTATATTATATTATATTATATTATATTATATTATATTATATTATATTATATTATATTATATTATATTATATTATATTATATTATATTATATTATATTATATTATATTANTTCTAATCATACCTGTTGTCATAGGTGCTCTAGGTGCAGTAGGAAAGAAGTTTGACGACGATATACAGAAATTAGGTCTTAAAATCAGGATAGAGGTAATGCAAAAAACGGCTTTGTTAGGAACGGCAAGAATTTTGAGGAAAGTGTTGTCTTTATAGACCTGGAAAGAGGACTTTTGGGACCTTTGGTGACTTGCTGTCACCTGCTTCCATTAGTATAATGAAGACCAGAATAATATAATCTTATTCTGAGATAAAAATATGTTAAACATAATAATAATAATAATAATAATAATATTAATAGAAATTAATTTTATTAATTAAAGAATGAGTATTACATACAGGAAAAGTTATCTAAAATGAATATAGTTTTAAGTATACAAGATAAAAGAGAAAACTCAAAGCGTCTGTATAGAACTTAAAGTTTAGTGTCTTACACTCATCAGCTATAAGACACGAAGCTTTAAACAGAAATTTTGAGTTTTCTCTTTTACCTTGTATATTCGTTCTGGATTTCCATCGAGCTCTGTAAATGGTAGAAGAAGAACACTATTATTTTCGTTTGTTTGTTTACTTAGTTTTAAGTATATTTATTTAAATCTATGTGTAAATATATTTCCAATCCATCCTTGTTTTCTTTCCATTTTTCAGATTGAGTACTTCAAATTAAAGAATAATTTTAGTGGGGCTTTAGAAATCGCAAATCAGGTAAATTTGAAAAAATATGTTTTACTCATGATTTCCAACGCAAAGTTACAGTTCAACTGCAATGCTGCTTTCACATTTGCCCTTTTTTGTATATATTTTTAAAGAGTAAGCTAGATATGAATGACTTAATGGTGTATCCTGAATGCCTCTGCTATTTTAATTATTTTGCTAAATATAAAAGTGAAATGAATATTTATTAATGCATGCCATTTTTTGGTTTAATATGATGGTATGAAATTCTGTAGAAGTATTTTTTAAATACATGAAAAATAACTACTGCTTTGTGTCACTCCAAGTTTCAAGTATCTTTTGTGTTCTTTGGACATCTGTACATAATATACTCTTCACTATAGATAACAGCCTGACAATGAGAAAAGTATCTCTCGAAACGTAGTACAGAAAAAGCTTACGATTCATGACATGATAAAGCTCTTACATCTATGATTTACTTTGCTATTTTCTTTATTATCTCTTTTCAAAATTGAATGTAAAGAGGTGGTATATTAATATTTACTTTTGAAGGGTATCAGTGATCTCTTTGTCTTTTTTGTCATACCAATGCTAATTTTGAAAATTTATTTTAATGTAGTCATACATGAAAAAATGTGACCAGTGATCAATAGCCTTCAGTATTTAGATATCTTAAAACTTTTCAAAAGTTGATCGTTTTGATTTGGGATTTTTTTGGTGAAAAACCTGACGATCGGAAACGTAGCTCAGAAAAAGCTTACGATTCATGACATGATAAAGCTTTTACATCTATGGCTTCCTCTGAGTCCATAAAATTCATCATTTTCAAGATTATTAGAGAAACTCTTCACCATACAGAACAAGTCGTTGTCCCAGCAGGCTTTTGTGGTAAGAAATAGATTTTTTCGAGATCTTACAATAGCCGGCTAAGGGTTTTCAAATTGACCATTCAATATCAGCCCCGGGCTTATTATCTTTTAAATAATTACTTCGATACAAACATACATATATATATATATATATAAAGCTTTCGATTCGGTTATCCGTATTAAAGTGCTCAATACATAAATGCAGAGCGTAATATAAGATACGATAAGTTGGAAAGAATAAAAAAACTACACAGGCCATTTCGACAAGCCTGTTTCGTGATTTTATTCACTCTTCAGGAAATGATAATTGATAATTGATATAGCATTATTGATAATTGATATAGCATTATTATATATATATATATATATATATATATAATTAGCTATCGACAATGCTTAATAATATAAGAATATTAGAGTTACCATTTGGTGAACGACAAAAAAATCAACAAAACTTAGGCTAGAACTGTCAGTTTCATGTTTCATGCATGTTTCAACATGAAACTGACAGTTATAAACTAAGTTTTGTTGATTTTTTTTGTCGTTCACCACCATATATATGAATGACAGAACTAAGGAATTTAATAATGAAGAGAGGTTTCTGTGATGAAGCTCAAACATTGTCAATAAGGAATAGAAGGACTATAATCAGGTGATGACATTGCTGTTGATGAAAATTGTACATCACACTAATATAAATAGGATTATGTAGAAAACTAGGATAAACAGAATAGGAGATAAAAAGTATGTGTGGACCAAATTCGATTCAAACCAGTGCCTATTACTTTCATATCCATATGCTGCTCACGTAAGCTAACATAACTATTTTTAAGCAGATCATTATAAAGCCACATCTTTCACTTTAGTATGTTGTTAGATACGTTTTTCTAATCAAGCATACAGGGTTGAACCTTCTAAGAAACGACAGTACTGAATTAATGGGGGAAATATCTGATGTCTACAACAAACAGGACATCTTGTAAAAGTAATAATGAAGGGCAGAATTTGAATTTATAGAGAACTTAAAAGTATGTATCCACAGAACTAGGTTCGAACCAGCGCAGGTAACTTCGATGCCTCAGATGGTAGAGGATGTGACCAATAAATATCACAGGGGCTGGTTTAAACCCAATTCGGTGTACAGATTATTTCCACCTAACTATAATTACAAACTTATTATTAAGAGGTTTATTAATTTTATTAAGAGACTTATTATTAATTAGTTTAAGGAATTTTTTAAAAGTCAGTGTGGATGAAGCTTTTAATCGTTTCTTTTTAAATAATACGTTGGCTCCGACCTTCTTTTTCTCACTGAAGTAATTATTTGCTTACTCTTGTACAGCTTGTGGTGCTTTATTCAGAATTTCATCCTGGTCTGTTGGAGAAAATGCGATTACAGTTGGCCTTACAGGATTGGGAGCAAACCCTAGAGACTGCTCAAAGGTAAGAGATTACTGGTTAATGCATACAGACTGTAAATTGAAAGAAATAGAGTTTTTTAAAATTTTGAAATAATTTACCCCGTTTAACTTGCTTTATGAGAATATGGGTGTTAAATAAGCAGGCTTGTGCTGTTTTCAGGACATATTTTCAGTATAATTTGCTCACTGTTTCAAAAAATTATTGGGCTGTCGCAGTGAAAACAAGTTGCTCCGACCATGATTTTGTATGAAAATACGATAAAGATTCCATTCCAGACAAACTTCACTAACAGGTAGTTCAGCTGATCACAATAACTCAATAGCATATGATGAGTAAATGTTAATGTTGTTGCACAGCACATCCTTAGACACAGGGGACAGACAACGCAGTGATGGTCAATTGTTGCCGTAATTGGCACCAATCTCTTTAATTTTAGGTACTTGGACACTTTTATTTACCCTCTTTTCTTAATAACACAGATGCACTTTAAATATATAAAGAAAGACCACCTACCATTAATGCTAGGTCATTCTAAGCAACATGTCGGGTAAATTGCATTCGTTATCAAGAGCTTTAACGAAAACGGATGTGATTCTTGAAGAAATGACATATCAGGTTGTGTACGTTAATGTTACCATTTGGTCATTGGAATTCGTGTAAAGCAGCCACTTGTAAAAAGTGGCTTGCTTTCTTTGATCCATGTTTAATCTTCAGTTGTCATTAGAATAACTATCAATTCTTTTCTTTTTTTCTGCATGGGATTTGATGAGAACAAAAAGTGTTTTTTTGACTGTCTAAATCCTAAAATTTGAGCAAAGAATTACTGCATATGGTTACTTATGGAAGAAAGACACTTGAAAATCGACACTGTTTAACCATAGCGAGCTTGGCGTAGGATTTTCCACAGACAAAAACTTGAAAATACAGCATTTTGTAATATACAGAAGAGTCAGAGATTCACCAACCAACCCGCATTCTACC
>RDPX01000080.1:1129477-1131977 GCA_003991215.1 Morbakka virulenta | reverse complement strand
GACAAAAGCATTCTTTTGAAATGAATAGAGCATCCAAGACATCTGCAGTCAATCTGATAATCGCATTGTTACCTGCGTGAAACTTAGTTATTTTAGTAGCTCTAGGCTTGTGATATTTAAATATTTAATATATTATATATATATGAATAGATATGTATATATAATGATGTTAGAATATCGTGAAACTATTAGTTGCAATCACAGTTCTTATTTTTCGTGTTTTACCTTATGTGTATATATATACATACATACGTATATATATATACGTATATATATATATACATACGTATATATATATATATATATATATATGTACCAGTATCGAAGTAATTATTAGCTATCGACAGTGCTCAATAATATAAGAATATTAGAGCTATCATATGGTGGACGAAAGATAGATAGATAGATAGATAGATCGATAGATCGATAGATCGATAGATAAATAGATAGATGGATAGATAGATAGATAGATAGATAGATAGATAGATAGATAGATAGATAGATAGATAGATAGATAGATAGATAGATAGATAGATAGATAGATAGGTGGATGGATTTCGTTTCCCGACGTGAAGAATTTCATTGTGGTTATTGTTAGTGGTTCTTATTTTGCAGTCCTATCTGTGTACACCATCCGAATAAAAGCTTGCAACTGGGCTGCTTCGCTTACGTCTATGTATTGGACCATTAAGCATTCCGCTGTGTAACGGTAATTCTCGATAGCTGAAGAATTATCATTGAAGATTATTTGCCTGGCATGTTTTTGAAATTTCGTAAAAATGGTTCAGCTGCCGTAATAAAGGCATCTTTCTCACCTCTCCATCTTGGAAGGACTTCCTAATACTTTGATAAAAGTGATACGCCCGAAACGATGTTGCGGTGGCCGGTTTTTGGTTTTAAATGTAGTTGTGTGAAAAAATAACTGCTAACGATGATTTTAGTTCCATCACCTTTATCCGGCGCATCTTAATTTTTGGAGGGACTTCCGTGCCGTAGTTTTTATGAACAGTTCGAAAGCACCACTGCACACTTCTCTTCGTTTGAATATCAGTTGAAGATTGATAGATCAGATAGACACATTTATGACAATATGGAAGTGAGCATTTTTTAAAACTCAGTTTAGTCTCCTACCTCATTTATACAGCCATTCTATCGAAAATATGAATTATAAGTGGCATGCACATTTGGCTGCGCATGCATGGTGACCTATGACTCATGATCCGAGAGTAGCATGGAGATCTCGGATTGTCCCCCACTCCCTACCTCAATTAAGTCGAATATTCGGAAGAAAAGATTTGTTGATCCAATTCACTTTTTAAAACCCTTAGTTCCAAGTACAGATGGTAGGTAAACTAAAGTCACTTTGGATTTTGCTCAATCGGTAAGGAATTTACAAAACAATGGATCATTTTAATTACCTTATTTCATAGAAGTCATTTGAAAGTATATTGCCACGTGACCTTTTGCGTATTAATTTGAAAGTAGATAAATGAATAGACCTGCCTAACTATTTTGTACTTCTTTCAAAAGCTTCGAACGTACAAAATGGCACATAATACTTGGTAAAATGAAAGAGTAAATAACACATATTTGTATTGATGATGATAATAATAAAGATAATAATAATAATCATTATTATTATCATCGTCAAGCATTTTTTGCGTCTGGTTCTCTCCATAGGCTGTTGACAAGATAAGTGAGTTAATTCAGGCATTGGACAGAACCGAACCTAAAGGACCGTATCTTTATTACAACATATCTAGAGGCCTGGCTCGAGTGGTGAGTATATTTTCAACCTTTTTCATCATTGGCCTACAGCCTTTTAAATATTTAATTATTTTAAGTTTACTAATTGATAAAAAGAGGCTTTGTATACTTGGAACGTTTGATGACCCGTAAATTATACGAGGGTTGATCAAAACGTTCTCAGACAAGTTCCATAACTCCTATACAACACTTGCTGCAGTGATTTTTCATGCTAAAGGCGCTTGCTAGGGTGTACTGTAGAAGAACGTTGATTTTGCGCAGGGCCAATTCGATGACCCAATTTGGCCGGGTATGCAAGGCAATTTTTGCAAGTGGCTGAAGAGAGTAAATTTTGTTGAATACCAATTTGTGATCAAACTCCTTCAGAATATTCGCAAGAGATCTACAGAAATCCCCGAAATGCTGCAGGAAGGTTATGGGCGCAGGACTTTATTGCGTCCCACAATCTACGAACGGATTAAATGCATAAGAGAACATGAAACAAGCGCCGAAGATGTACCACATTCTGGTCGACCGAGCAGATCACGGGGTGGTCAATGATCAGAATGGTTCATGTTCAAATCAACATTAATGGAAGACTGACCATGATATGAACTGAACCAAATGATATACCATATCATTTGGTATATCATCAGAGAGGGAGAGAGAGAGAGAGAGAAAGAGAGAAAGAGAGAGAGAGAGAGAGAGAGAGAGAGAGAGAGAGAGAGAGAGAGAGAGAGAGAGAGAGAGAGAG
>RDPX01000080.1:1114562-1128463 GCA_003991215.1 Morbakka virulenta | reverse complement strand
GTGTATCAGTGTATGCGTGTACGTGAAAATTTCAAACAATTCCTAGTGGAAATTGTCAAGCATTTCGATTTGTGTATCATATTTAGAGAGTTTCGAATTTCAAATCCAATGTAACCGCATCTTTGATCTTTTAATCTTATTTTTATAATTTATGGATTGCATTTTAAAACTGAAAGCAGCATATCATTAATACTGAAATGGAATATATAATAAATGATAACATGAGAATATGTGGTATACTCTTTGATTCTGTGTAGTGTGGTCGAAATCCAAAGCTTCTTCAGCAGACCATAACACTAATGGAGAGAGCAAGAAGTATTTCATCATCAAAGTCTGAGTTAATGGAAGAAGTAAGAAAATGAAATAAATTTAGTTTTTCAGGGCTTTTGGTAATTAAGCCCCTGTTTTGAATATTGCTAAGTGACAAATAATAGTTTCTGTAAGTCTTATACTAAGCATAATATTTCCTAACTGAAGGGCAACCGTGATTTAACTTGCACGAGCTGTATCGCTCTTCAGCTTATCTTTGCCCTTCAGATATGCTTCGTCAATGTGGTAAGTTACTGATGTTATTCTGGAAGTAAAAAGACAGAGTAGACAATGTTTGTGTCCATTTAGACATGTTATCACAAACTATGAAGAGACACATTAACCAGGCTACACCTATTTAGTTAGAAGGGGATTGAGAAAAATGAAAAATAAACAGCGAGAACATAGAAAAAATAGAAAAATTAAGCAATGTAAATGTTGTAACATTAACCAAAAGATTTGAATGTGTTTTTAATGTTTTTTTTAAAGGTTTTTTAAATGGAATGATTTTTTTAAATGTTATTTCAATGGGGTTGTTTTTAAATGGCTTTTAAATGTTTTTTTTTATTCTTTTGAATGGTTTTAGAATGTTTTTTTTAAATTGTTTTTTAAATAGTATTTTGAATGTTTTTTTAATTTTGTTTTTAATGATTTTTTGAATTGTTTTTTAGAGTGTTAATGTTTTTTGAATTGTTTTTTGAATTGTTTTTTAAATTGTTTTTTAAGTAGTATTTTGAATGTTTTTTAATTTTGTTTTTAATGATTTTTTGAATAGTTTTTTAGAATGTTTTTTTGTATGTTTTTTTTGAATGATTTTTTTGAATGAAAATGCTAAAGCAGATTTGGCACAGGATTTCAAATTTAACTTACGTAAAACAACCAATTTAAGAACACCTGTTTTCTTACTGGAAGACAAAGATGTTAAAGACATCTAGATTTAAGACATGGCATGTTTACAACAGCAAAACCTCCAAATGAAACGTTTGATAAGCTAACGAAATATCGACATTTAGTGTACGAGAAAAGAAAAAAACACGCCCTGATCTGACATTAAAGTGAAACCAGTGATAATCGGAGCACCGGTTTACGGAATAAAGAACTTGATATGTGAGTTGTCGAAACTCATACAGAAAAAGGAACTTGTAAGAAAAATTGCCAGAGCAATGCATAAAATGGTTCTGATAGATAGTGAAAATGCAATTTGTAAATCAAACTCTGGCCTGATACAAAACAAAGAAGTGGTATAAATTAACGAATGAGTGAGCCTTTTCTTCTTGATACTATTTCGAAGACTGATAAACGTACTTTCTTTGTTATTTTTGCCACGAGTAAAATGTCGTAGTACATTTATTTTGTGGCTAAAACATTGACGTTCGTAGCTCTGTGATAATATTAATACTACTAATACTATTAATCAAAATATTTTCTTTTCTAATTTGTTTTAGACTGGCTATCAGAATCTGCTACTAGGCAAGGTCAAAGATGCTATGAAATGCTATAGACTGGCAATGAAGCTGGACGAAACCAGTGTTCCTGCTTTAACTGGTAAAACCTGCATGTGATATTAGTAGTAATTTTGCTCAACTGGGTAACACTTGTATGCTGTACAAAGTTGATGCCCTTGTTTTCAGAATTTTAAGATCCCATTAATTTTGGTTTCCCGTTATCCAGTTTTCGAAGAGACAGCGGTACCTGGTTCTGAATTTCAAACTGATCGCAGGCAATGCCTGCGAGTATAACATTCCACTCTATTGCTGTTTTATAGACTACAGCAAAGCTTTTGGCTGTGTTGACTTTGGCAGGCTATGGTCGTCAATGCGCCCTCTAGATGCTCCAACCTACCTTGTTAGGGGCCTAGCCTGCTTGTGTAAAAGCAAGAGAGCGCTTATTGAAACAACCATGGGACTCTCTAATACTCTGGAAATTCGCCGTGGCGTAAGACAGGGGTGTCGTATGGCCCCAACTCTCTAACATGTATAGTGAGATGATTAAGAGTGAGGCTCTGCAAGTCTGGACAGGAGGTTTCATCATTGGTTGCCAGAAAGTCAGTGGTCTCAGATATGGGGATGATGTGGTACTAATCACCACATATGAAGAACAGCTCCAACAACTAGTTGACAGAGTAGCAACCACATCTGCTGCTTTCAGCCTGAGATTGAACACTAAAAATACCGAGGTGATGGTTATCGCACAAACTCCGGTTGCAGGCGAACATTCAGGACCAAGGAGAGCTCCTAAAGCAGGTAGATAACTTTACCTATCTCGGATGTGCTTTCAAGGTCTGTAATGACCAGGCTAAAGAGATCAAGCGAAGAATCATGATGGCAAAAACAGCTGCCCGGGAAATAGGCGACAGCTAGAAAGACAGGAATATCCACTTCTACCTGAAATGAAACCTCATGGAGATGATGGTATCATGTCATACGATTCAGAGACATGGATTTACAACAAGCATGTGTTAAGAAGAATCCAAAGGTTCGAAACCCGGTGCCATCGCAGAATCCTGCGGATCTCATGGAGGGAACGTGTGACCAATGAAAACGTCTACCAGAGAATAGGATTTCAGCCAAAACTAACATCACAGTTGCTCCACAGAAAATTGAGGTTCCCCGGTCACACCGTACGAAAGAAAAAACTTACTCTTGAAGGACGAGTAAATGGCAAGCGACCACAAGAACGGCCACACTCCACTTAGTAAAAGGCGACAGACAGATCGGCGACCCTCCTTAGGACGGCACAACAAGTACAAGTAAATATATCCTGTATCAGTTTGCGAAGAGAGCGTCTCTTGAGTAAAAGGATGGAGACCATCGTTTGTCAAATTGATTAAGTTCAAATTTCCTTTGGAGTAAGCGGATTATTTAATCATTACCTGTTCCAGAACTTGAACTTGAGCATCCAGAGACAGGAATGGTCGCGTCAAACTCTTAAAGGTTTTCTTGCAGTAATTGATCCAATCACAACATTGTCACATGAAGACGACGGCTACTTCCGTATTGTTTATAAACGATTATGTTGCCAGGGTATTTATTATTATTATTATTATTATTAACATTATTATTGTTGTAATTATTATTCTAATCTGTTCTTTTTACTTTCTTTTGAAGTTATTTCCAGAAAATACAGATTAATTTTGTAGAAGTGTTTTTACTGTCCTTGCTGTGTAATGACCTTGTTTTCCTACCAATGAAATGATTAATCACACCAAGACACAAATTGCTTTGGCTTACACTTGAATCTCTTACAATTACAAATTTTATTTGTTTTCACCGTTTAAATTTCTTCTTCTTCTTTTGTTAATTTTCTTTTTCATAGTACTTGGTTTAGTCTGTGCTCTTGTGAAGGGCGTAACTGAAGCACTGAGGAATATAAGGATATCTTTCCTGATCCCAACTAATGGCTTTTTAAAGATATTCTTTTTCCGTTCTAACCCCTCCGTTTTAACCTTGATAGTGATTTGTTTAGATTATAATTGTAGCAAGTTTCATTTGATTTTTTGTTTATGATGACAATGTTATGAATGGCATCATTTCGCAGAAGTCTTGCCATACAAATCCTACTTTTTATTAATTAATACAAATTTTTATTTAGGAATAATACATTGTCAAATTTTGGAAGGTGCTTTGGACGATGCAGAGAATCAGCTGGAATTTCTCAATGAAATTCATCAAGCAATTGGAAAGTCAGCGGTAGGTACATTTGAGTCCTTTTCCTGAAATTATATTTTCTTTGCTAATGGTGTTCATTTTGAAGTGCATCTCATCCTTAGAGAAATTCATGTCTTTCGATTTTTAGTTAATTTTACATTGGTTTATTGATCATATTAATTTCCTAATTTTTAGTTTGTGGGGCAATAGAAAGAGCATTTTACTTTTCTCGTGTACTAATAACAAGAATCTGTGACTGAAGTTTGAATTTTAAAAGTTAGGGTTTTTTACGCCACCACTTCTCCGAAGTTCAATTAAACTCTACTTTCAGATGAGATTGTGACCAGACGCTACAGTTATTTAAACCAATAGAAATAATCGTCTTAATTGGGGATTTGCATAAACTGTGAACAAACCTCAAGATCTATTGATTGTCATTGCCTGTGTGGAAATCAATTTTCCACGAGTTATCCCTTGCTCGTCACTGATGAGTTGATTTCTGTGCACTGGTGTGAATTTATTACGTGTGTGGTTAGTTTTCCATCTGTTTTTATTGGATACAGTTTGTATAAGCACTTCTTTGTACTGTTTTTTGAACTGAGAGTTTTTGAACTTCGCACAGATCTCATTAATAGCCTTTCTGATTGGAATGTTTTGTGTTGCAACTTTTTGGTTAATAAAATGGTTTCTTAGCTGTGGTTAGACGAAGAGTATTTTGAGTACACGTGCCAGAATAATAGATCTGCAAAGTTAGAAGTTTGCCCAGATTCAATGGAGCAGTTTCCAACAGGAGGGAGGGAGAGACAGACAGAGAGAGAGAGACAGAGAGAGAGAGAGAGAGGGGGGGGGGGAAGGAAAAAGAGAGAGAAAGGAAGAGAGACAGACAGACACACAGAGAGACATACACAGAGACAGACAGACAAATTAACATTAACATGAATCAACAGTAATTATATTCTACGTTTCATTAAGTTTTTCTGTTACATTGTGTCTTGTTTTTTCAAAATAGTTTTAAATACAAAAATCCCTTTATATTTACAGGAGGAACTATCGGAAAAAGATGTCGTTTCTGTCTACGACAAATTTTGTTAAGATACCTTGGTAAAACAATAATTTTTTGACTACACTTTTTTGACATTGCCCAAGTGAAAAAACTTAATTAGTAGTAACTCATGCACCTCACTGAAAACACCAGTTCGATGTTTCATTTTTTCAAGCAGGGTAGATTGTAGTTAAACCATAGTTTTATATATTTTCTAGTTGCCATTATCATCAAAAATACCTAATTTTATTTGTTTGCAGGAGATACTCTATTTAACCGGTTTACTTGCTATGAAACGAGGAAAGCCATCGGAGGAAGTAATGCAATCGGTACAAGATGCAATGGGTATTCATTTTGGATCCCTAGCAGTAAGTGTTTAATAACATGACATTTCATTTAACCTCTTACCGCCCCCTCTACCTTTTTACAGGCCCTTAGCATCCATCAACTCAGTGATGTCCTATCCCTTGTTTCCTTTGTGATGCAATGCCTTCAGAAGTTTATTTCAGTGTTTTTAATAACTTGTTTAGTAGAAATTCCAGCCCCAGTAACATTTTTTTCCAGAACAATGTGTTATATTTTGGTATTTTTAATTGGTTTCATCATTTTCTTTTCAGGGTCTTCCTTTAGGAAGTAAGTACTTTGACGCAATGAACCCTGATTTTCTTATCCAGTTGGCACATATTCTGCTCGAATATGCCCCTTCCGAGGTAGATATTCGTTTAAATACCATTTTTTCTTAAAAATCACTTTAACCTTTTCATATTTTGCATCTTCAAGTGATAATGTTGTACCTGAAAATACACTTGAAAGCATCAGATAGTAATTGTGCTGTATGGCATTAGAGTTGACTAGTGTAGTTTCACTTACTTTTATAGTACAGAATATTGTGATGAACCATGAAAAAGGGATAGCCATTTGTCAATACAGAATGAGTTTGAAATGGGTTTGAAGTCAAGATATTTTGATTCTGACAGGACATCGTTCAACTTAAGGAGCGAAAATTTGTCCGTGTTAACAGAAACCTGACTTTATTAGTGAACTTCAGGCTGTCCATTTATAGACAAAATTGGAAAAGAGATGAAATTGAAAGCAGAATTGGAACTGTCGAAATCAGGCCTATTGCAAATAGCTGATTAATAGATAAAAGTGACCCACGATTAAAATCCGAAGAAATCTTAAAAATATAAAACCAGATCAGTTATGTGGAAGAAGTTTTGAAAATAGCATGGCCAGGAATAGAAAAATTAACAGATAACTTCAACTTTTAAGGCTTTAATTAATTTTGAATGCTAATAAAATGGACCGGAGTGGATGAGAAGAAAGTGAAAGGAAGTTTAAAAGTTTTGAAAATTCCGTGTAGTTAATCATTACTTTCACGTATTAGGAATATTATTATCAAATGAATAGCTGAAGTTTCAAATCGATAGTTTAAGAGATCATGTTGGTTACTGGACAGAAGATTAGATTGAAAACAAATTTGATCTGATCTAGTATTGTGCCTGACGATTCCAATAAAGCATTTTTTGCTATGTATGCTTTTGGATGTTTTCCTTCAGAATATAATTCTGTTGAAAATTTGCTTGACGGTTGAATCACACAAAAGCGATTGTTAGGCATTAAGCTTTAAAGTACCCGGTTGTTCTAATTTTTATTGCTTTTGTATTTGAGCCATCTTTTTGAACACCACATATCTCTCTAAACGTTTTTATCTCATCAACAGTTAGCTGTTGTTCCAGGGTTTTTTTCGCTGTATATGGCGTACTGGTGGATATGGAAAGGCCGATCCTACTACTAATATTTACACCTTTCTGCCAAACCTTTAATTATCTTTTCTTTCGATAATTTTCGAATATTTTTTAAACAATTGTTTAACCCTGTCAGAATGGTTAGGGTTTTTTTATCCTGGCATTTCAATATTTGACAGTACAACCAAACTTAAAACGCCCAGACGTATTTGTCGGTTATCCTTCTATGTTGACCTGGTTTTCTCTTTAACGTTATACTGGATACACTTTAGCTTGTTTGCTTTCCCGTACTGACTATCTTCTCCTGATCGTAAGTATACATGTGTATGCATGTATGTGTGTATAAATGAATGGGTGCAGGCCCTTTGTTGGAATAAATAGGTATGAAAGACACCAGTAACGTGTAGAAAATCTGCAATCATTTTATATCTAGACACGAGATAACTTTTCATCATATGTTAAATTTGTAACAAGAAGCTAAAATTTATTGGTCTTGGAGATTTTTCAGCCATACGTAATGTCTTCTATTTTTTTCAGCCATCAGGTACTGGACAGATTTCATCTCCTATTTTGAAGCAGTGTTCAACATTGCTTGAGCCTGTGATTAAGACAGTACCCGGCCTTCAAGAGGGCCTTTATTTGATGGCGAAAGTTAAATACATTTCAGGTAAAGTTGAACTTATAGTTTACATTATTGTTTGTCTTCCTCCCCCCCCCTCTCCTTCACTCTNTAACTCATGCACCTCACTGAAAACACCAGTTCGATGTTTCATTTTTTCAAGCAGGGTAGATTGTAGTTAAACCATAGTTTTATATATTTTCTAGTTGCCATTATCATCAAAAATACCTAATTTTATTTGTTTGCAGGAGATACTCTATTTAACCGGTTTACTTGCTATGAAACGAGGAAAGCCATCGGAGGAAGTAATGCAATCGGTACAAGATGCAATGGGTATTCATTTTGGATCCCTAGCAGTAAGTGTTTAATAACATGACATTTCATTTAACCTCTTACCGTCCCCTCTACCTTTTTACAGGCCCTTAGCATCCATCAACTCAGTGATGTCCTATCCCTTGTTTCCTTTGTGATGCAATGCCTTCAGAAGTTTATTTCAGTGTTTTTAATAACTTGTTTAGTAGAAATTCCAGCCCCAGTAACATTTTTTTCCAGAACAATGTGTTATATTTTGGTATTTTTAATTGGTTTCATCATTTTCTTTTCAGGGTCTTCCTTTAGGAAGTAAGTACTTTGACGCAATGAACCCTGATTTTCTTATCCAGTTGGCACATATTCTGCTCGAATATGCCCCTTCCGAGGTAGATATTCGTTTAAATACCATTTTTTCTTAAAAATCACTTTAACCTTTTCATATTTTGCATCTTCAAGTGATAATGTTGTACCTGAAAATACACTTGAAAGCATCAGATAGTAATTGTGCTGTATGGCATTAGAGTTGACTAGTGTAGTTTCACTTACTTTTATAGTACAGAATATTGTGATGAACCATGAAAAAGGGATAGCCATTTGTCAATACAGAATGAGTTTGAAATGGGTTTGAAGTCAAGATATTTTGATTCTGACAGGACATCGTTCAACTTAAGGAGCGAAAATTTGTCCGTGTTAACAGAAACCTGACTTTATTAGTGAACTTCAGGCTGTCCATTTATAGACAAAATTGGAAAAGAGATGAAATTGAAAGCAGAATTGGAACTGTCGAAATCAGGCCTATTGCAAATAGCTGATTAATAGATAAAAGTGACCCACGATTAAAATCCGAAGAAATCTTAAAAATATAAAACCAGATCAGTTATGTGGAAGAAGTTTTGAAAATAGCATGTCCAGGAATAGAAAAATTAACAGATAACTTCAACTTTTAAGGCTTTAATTAATTTTGAATGCTAATAAAATGGACCGGAGTGGATGAGAAGAAAGTGAAAGGAAGTTAAAAAGTTTTGAAAATTCCGTGTAGTTAATCATTACTTTCACGTATTAGGAATATTATTATCAAATGAATAGCTGAAGTTTCAAATCGATAGTTTAAGAGATCATGTTGGTTACTGGACAGAAGATTAGATTGAAAACAAATTTGATCTGATCTAGTATTGTGCCTGACGATTCCAATAAAGCATTTTTTGCTATGTATGCTTTTGGATGTTTTCCTTTAGAATATAATTCTGTTGAAAATTTGCTTGACGGTTGAATCACACAAAAGCGATTGTTAGGCATTAAGCTTTAAAGTACCCGGTTGTTCTAATTTTTATTGCTTTTGTATTTGAGCCATCTTTTTGAACACCACATATCTCTCTAAACGTTTTTATCTCATCAACAGTTAGCTGTTGTTCCAGGGTTTTTTTCGCTGTATATGGCGTACTGGTGGATATGGAAAGGCCGATCCTACTACTAATATTTACACCTTTCTGCCAAACCTTTAATTATCTTTTCTTTCGATAATTTTCGAATATTTTTTAAACAATTGTTTAACCCTGTCAGAATGGTTAGGGTTTTTTTATCCTGGCATTTCAATATTTGACAGTACAACCAAACTTAAAACGCCCAGACGTATTTGTCGGTTATCCTTCTATGTTGACCTGGTTTTCTCTTTAACGTTATACTGGATACACTTTAGCTTGTTTGCTTTCCCGTACTGACTATCTTCTCCTGATCGTAAGTATACATGTGTATGCATGTATGTGTGTATAAATGAATGGGTGCAGGCCCTTTGTTGGAATAAATAGGTATGAAAGACACCAGTAACGTGTAGAAAATCTGCAATCATTTTATATCTAGACACGAGATAACTTTTCATCATATGTTAAATTTGTAACAAGAAGCTAAAATTTATTGGTCTTGGAGATTTTTCAGCCATACGTAATGTCTTCTATTTTTTTCAGCCATCAGGTACTGGACAGATTTCATCTCCTATTTTGAAGCAGTGTTCAACATTGCTTGAGCCTGTGATTAAGACAGTACCCGGCCTTCAAGAGGGCCTTTATTTGATGGCGAAAGTTAAATACATTTCAGGTAAAGTTGAACTTATAGTTTACATTATTGTTTGTCTTCCTCCCCCCCCCTCTCCTTCACTCTCTATCTCTCTTTGTCTCTGGCTGTTTCTCTGGTTGTTTCTCATTCTGTCTCTTCCTCCCTCTCCCCTCTCTCTCCCCCTCTCCCTCTCTGACTTTCCAAAACACTGAAGGATTAGGTGACTTATTATTCACTGATATATTTTTTTGTTATATCATATTATCATATTCATTTGTCAAAGTCTTTCCCTTCAATAAACCTACTGATAGATTACTTTCAAGGACCACCCAAGAACATACTGATACCCATACAATATTAAAGGAAAGGGTAAGTCTTCCGTGAAAACAAACGAACATCACAACACGTTACTAGAGGAACTCAATATCTCCTAATGACTGTAGCTGATGAAAGAATATAAAAGAAGGATAAGGCATCCTTCTGGTCAGTAGAAACAGTATGATGAAAGTGGTATTGATAACCGTAATGACAATGATCCATTTTCTGCCTTTTCTGGCTCTCCTCTTGGTAACTCCGTGTATATCGTTGTCATAAAGAAGTTTTTCAGTTGAGAAGGCCTATTCAAGCAAATCCCCGTCTGACCCAATTTCTTACAACTATACTCAGGATGATTGAGAGTCTCTATTTCCAATTACCTTTGGAGTAAAGACGCACAATTTTCTCGCTTAGATCAACAATGATTTAAATATCATCTTGCTTAGGCAAGTCTGCATTTCACTTCAATAGATCCACCAGTTCTGCATCTTTGCTATGTTCTTCTTTTTTCCAATTGTCATTCCAGAACCTTTTACTCGAATTCCTATTTAGGATCAAAGCTTCTTGAGTATTTTCTTGATTCTCCTTACATTAGAGTATTTTTTTATCAGTTCTGAATGCTCTATTCTGTTGGAATTGCTTAATTAGTTTACCATTATTCCTTATTTTTGATTTCTTTTAATCAATTTGTATTCAAGCTCTTGAAAACCACCTTAACTCTCTTATTTTTTATTTCATATTTTTGTTGTAATTTTCTAGTCTGGATTTGATTTTCCAGCTGGCCTTTTTCAATGACACTTAAGAGTGTCAGTGCTTCCTTATAGATTCTTTCCTCACTGTTGTTCCTTTCTTTGATTTGTTTTGTTATTTAGTAAGTCTTTCATTTTAACTTCCGTATTTTCTAGCATAATTTGCCAACAGCCCTTAGCACTCAATTGATTTCTATGATAAAATCAGTTTAGATAAAGTTAAGGAGAACAATATCTTTTCTGGTTTATTGATTTCTGTGATTTTAGTTTGAACAAGAAAAGCAATCAGAAAGCGCCAACCTCCGTCAAGAAACCTATTTTGTCCCATATTTAGCTTTTTACCAAACATTGTAGTCCTGCATTAATTTCATATAAAGAGGGCTCCTTCAAAAAATTCCTTGATCTAGACGATAATCTTGATCAACACTCAAATTTAATTCGTGCTACTGTCAACATTTCCTGAAAAATTCATCGGAATCTGTTCATAACTTTTAGAGTTAACTTGCACACCAACAGAGAAACAGACAAACAGACCAACGGAAAAATGCAGTCAACAATTTAGTTCCTTTGATAGCAGTAAGTAGTAAGTCTAAGGATCTTACTGCCCTTTCAGGTCTACGGTTTTAGCTTCTACGAATTTATATTTTTTATATTATATTGGATAATTTTGTATCAACTTTACTTGGTCTGAATTTTTATCATAAATTTTTTGTTGTTTTACCCTCATAAGGTTGTCATTGTTTTTGTTCAATATCAGTACAACGTTTGTATTTAATTTTATGTCTGTCATCATTTTGTTCACAATGATGCTCGTCTTCTCATTATCATCTGTCTTATCATCATTCGGAAGATCTAGATTTTCAGCATAGTTATAATCAGTTTTATGTCGTATTTTTGTTATTCCTTTACGATAGAATGCAATTTATTATTTCTTTTCTGTTGATATAATAATTGAACCATCCAGTCTGAGAAGTTTTTAGTTCAATTGTTATTATCATTATTACTATTATTATTATTATTTTTATTAATATTATAGTATTATCGCTCAATGGTAAAATGACACTTTAATCAGTGGTAATCTCTCCTTGGTATTGGTGACAGTTGTCTCCTAAATTTTCAAAGACTTTTCTCAGGATACATGCGGACTGTAGGATTACAATCTTCTGCATTTCCATAATTCTGGTCTCAATTTCGTCTTTTTCTTTCCTTTTGTTGTCTCTTAGTGGTTTTCCTAATGCTGATTACCCCCCATTACTATCGGGGCTACTTTCACTTTCAAATTCCTTAGATTCTGGAGTTCTCAGTTTAAATCCTCGTATTTTTCAACTTTCTCTTCCTCCTTCTGTTCTTCTGACCTATCCGGGTATCAAATGAGATGACAAAGTCAACGATAATTAATGCAATTGGTTTCCTTCTTTTTGGTTAAAATTACATCTGGCCTTCTGGCTACAATTACATGATCAGTTTGGACAGATTTTTAAAATTTTCTCATCTGGCAAAGTAATACCACCAGACCCAGCAATCTTTACCCTTTTCATACAAGTGATGCACACTTTTCGAGGCCAAATTCCATTTCTATGTCTGAGCTGTAAATCCTGACTGACCCAAGAGGATTTTGAATCATTATTCTAAATGCTCTTGGGTTTTTCCGGTACAAGTTTAAATCATCCATGTACAGTAAATGGTTGATTTTAACCTTACTTGATCCAGACTTATACCCAGTTGCTACCTTTCTCAAGATGCCTCTAAGTGGGACCATTGATATAACTAATAATAAAGGTGATAAGGCATCCCCATGAAAGATCCCCTTCTTTATTCTTACTTCTCCTAATATTTCATCTCTGCACATTATTTCAACTCTCTATGATTTCCTTGCATCGCTTAGTAGATTTAGGACATTTTGGCTTACTTTCAGAACTAGATATTTCATTAACCAAGAGTGTTGGATCATGTCTTACGCCTTCCGATAATCTACCCATGCCATTAACAATTTTTTTCTTTGATTTTTCACTTTTAGAATCATTTTATCTATATATGGTAGATCTCCTGTTCCTTTGGAGTTTCTCCAGCATCCTGTCCGCTCTTCAGGTAATAGTTCTTATCCTCTAGGTATCAGTATAATTCTTCAGAGATGCCTGTCAGTAATTTGTATGCAAGAGGGAGACATGTTATGGGACGATTATTACTTGCAACTGTACCTTTGAATTATCTTTTTGGATAAGCACTTTTCTACCCTTTGTCATCCACGGTGGTGTTTTACTCTTAAGCATTTCGTAAGACATGAAGCAAGTTGCATGTGTATGCATTTGAATTTCTTTAGCCAAAATCCTTGGACACCATCTTGCCTGGTTCTTTTCAGTTCGAAAATTTCCTCAGTATTTTCTTAACCGTATTTTCTGTGATGTGAACCTCCTCTTGATTACTAATTTCCTTTACTTCTTCATAAAATTTATTGAGCCATTCTGCATCTTTTTTATGCTTTTCCTCTTTGCTCAAGATATCTGACCCTAATGCTTCTGCTTCTTTTGAATTTGGTGCTTCACTTTCCTCCCAGCCTTGGTAGAATCTTCTTTTATTTTGACTGACTATTCTGTTCTGCTGAAATTGAGATATTCTCTGCTTGTATCTCTTTATTTTGGCTGATTTAGCTTTAATTCTCTGACAAATTACCTCTTTGATTGTCTGCAGCCCTTTCTGTTTGATATTATATCTTTTCTAGAGTACATCTTCATGCTTTTTCTTCATTTTCTCTTCTCTATAAGCATGTTAATTCTTAATAAATCCTTGTTTAACAGTTTTAGTTGGTTTTTGATAAGGTGGTATAACCACCGGTGGTTTTATCGAGACACCATCTCTTGGAAAGCAAACAAGGCTAAAGAGGCCCTCCATCCATGAGGCAGACTTAACCCCTCCTGGTGGCAGCCTGGTAATTCAAGGTCGTTGGGGTAGGCTGACACGTGCTACACCTTGCCTATGCTTGACTTTGTTTATTTGTGGCAAAGGGTAACCTCATTCGCCCATGTCGAAAATTCCATAACCGGATGCAGTTTTATGTCAATTCCCAGGACTATTTAATAATAATAATAATAATAATAATAATAATAATAATAA